>JAUMJK010001836.1:0-29597 GCA_033558105.1 Coccyzus lansbergi
ACCAAGTCCCCTCTTTCCCTCACAGACCCCTCCCCAAGACCCCTCTCCTCCTCATAGAGACCCCAAAACCCCCTCCCAGACCTCCTCCCCTTTCCAAATCGCATCTTTCCCTCACAGGCACCCCCTCAGCATCCTCCTCCTCCTCACAGGACCCCAAAACCCCCTCCCCATCTCCCCCAAGACCTCCTCCCCTTCCAAATCACCTCCTTCCCTCACAGACCCCTCCCCAAACCCCCCTAAACCCTCCTCCTCCTCACAGAGACCCCAAACCCCCTTCCCCATCCCCTCCAAATCACCTTTTTCCTTCAGAGATCCCCCTCAAGCCCCCCCCCCTCCTCACCAAGGCCCCAAGCCCCTCCCCCTTGACTCCCCTCCTCCCCCCACCCCCGACTCCCCTCCCCTTCCCAGCCGCCCCCCACCTTCTTGACGGCGCTGTTGAAGGCGAACTCGCCGGCCTCCTTGAGGTCGAGCCAGATCATGGGCATGCGGGGCACGGCCTCCATCCCGGCCCGCGCCCCTCACAACAGCAGCAGCCGCCGCCGCCGCCCGGCCCAGCCGGAAGCGCCCGCGCCACCTCACGGGAAACCGAGTCCGCCCCAGAGGCACTTCCGGCGGCGCTCTAACCGCTTCTGGCGCCAACTCGCTGGTACTCGGGGGGGGGGTCCGCCACGCGACTGCAGCGCCCCCTGCAGGCGGGGAGAGCCGGAGGTCTGACAAGGGGACTCTGGGGCGTCTGGAGTACTGGGATCAGGGACATTGGGATATTGAGGGTCTGGGATATTGGGATCAGGGACATGGGGACACTGGGACATGGGGACACTGGGCGTCTGGGATGTTGAGATCCAGGACTTGGGGACACTGGGTGTCTGGGATATTTGGATCAGGGACGTGGGGACACTAGGTGTCTGGGATATTTGGATCAGGGACATTGGGACACTGGGACATGGGGTCACTGGGCATCTGGGATATTGAGATCCAGGACTTGGGGACACTGGGTGTCTGGGGTATCAGGTTTAGGGACAGTGGGACATGGGTGTCAGGGATATTGGGATGGAGGACAAGGGGACACTGGGTGTCTGGGATATTGGGATCAGGGACATGGGGACTCTGGGACATGGGGACACTGGGTGTCTGGGATATTGGGATCAGTGACATTGGGACATTGAGGATCTGGGATATTAGGATCAGGGACATGGAGACATTGAGGGTCTGGGGTATTGGAATGGGGGACATGGGGACACTGAAGCACTGAGAGTCTGAGATATCAGGATCAGGGACACGGGGACACTGGAGGTCTGGGATATTGGGATTCGGGACTTGGGGACATGGGGACACTGGAGGGCAGGGATATCGAGATGTGGAACAAGGGGACATCGGGTGTCTGGGATATTGGTATCTGGGACACAGGGACATGGGGACACTGGATGTCTGGGATAGTCAGATCTGGGACATGGGGACACTGAGTGTCTGGGATATCAGGATCCAGGCCACAGGGACATTAGGCGTGAGGGATATTGGGGTGAGGGACATGGGGACACTTGCAAATATCGGGATCTGAGATGTGGGGACATGGAGACACTGGGTATCAGGGACATCAGGATCCAGGACCCAAGGAGCCCTGCAGCCCTCGGCACTGTGGGAAAGGGCCCCGACCATCCCACCCCATCCCGACCATCCCACTTATTCCTCTCACCCCATCCCACCACACAGATCCCACCCACCCCATTCCATCCCATCCCTCTCAGCCAATCCCACCCTAGAGCTCCCAGCAGAACCCAGAGGTTTCAGCTCACCTCATCCCATGGTTTCCATCCCAGCTGATTTTATCCCATAGATCCGATCCAATCCATCCTTCCTTCCTTTTCACCCCATAGATCCCAGCCCACTCCATCCCACAGATCCTATCCCATTTTATCAAGCCCATCCCATCCTTCCTTTCAATCCCATCCCATCCTTCCTTTCAATCCCATCTCATCCCCATCCCATCCTTCCTTTCAATCCCATCCTATCCCATCCTTGCTTTCCATCCCATCCCACACCTCCTTTCAATCCCATGCCATACCATCCCTCCTTTCAATCCCATCCCATCCCGTCCCATCCTTCCTTTCAATCCCATCCCATCCCTCCTTTCAATCCCATCCTATCCCATCCTTGCTTTCCATCCCATCCCATCCCACACCTCCTTTCAATCCCATGCCATGCCATCCCATCCTTGCTTTCCATCCCATCCCATCCTTCCTTTCAATCCCATCCCATCCTGTCCCATCCCTCCTTTCAATCCCATCCCATCCCTCCTTTCAATCCCATCCCGTCCCATCCCTCCTTTCAATCCCATCCCATCCCGTCCCTCCTTTCAATCCCATCCCACACCTCCTTTCAATCCCATGCCATCCCATCCCATCCCTCCTTTCAATCCCATCCCATCCTGTCCCGTCCCTCCTTTCAATCCCATCCCATCCCATCCCGTCCCTCCTTTCAATCCCATCCTATCCCATCCTTGCTTTCCATCCCATCCCACACCTCCTTTCAATCCCATGCCATACCATCCCATCCTTCCTTTCAATCCCATCCCATCCCGTCCCATCCCTCCTTTCAATCCCATCCCATCCCGTCCCTCCTTTCAATCCCATCCCATCCCGTCCCTCCTTTCAATCCCATCCCACACCTCCTTTCAATCCCATGCCATCCCATCCTGTCCCGTCCCTCCTTTCAATCCCATCCCATCCCGTCCCTCCTTTCAATCCCATCCTATCCCATCCTTGCTTTCCATCCCATCCCACACCTCCTTTCAATCCCATGCCATCCCATCCTTCCTTTAAATCCCATCCCATCCTGTACCATCCCTCCCCTTTCAATCCCATCCCGTCCCATCCTTCCTTTCAATCCCACCCCATCCCTCCTTTCAATCCCATCCCATCCTGTCCCATCCCTCCTTTCAATCCCATCCCATCCTGTCCCATCCCTCCTTTCAATCCCATCCAATCCCCATCCATCCCCATCCCCATCCCATCCTTCCTTTCAATCCCATCCCACCCCCCTAGGCCAGCAGTGTCCCAAGCCACAGGACAGAGTTTTGGAGACCTCCATGGGTCCCATCCTGCTCTTCATTCCCACCACACACAGAGGCTTCGGCATGGGTAGGGGGTGTGAGGGTCGGGGGACACGCGCCTGGAGGTCACAGGGGGACAATGGGACACAAGCTGTGGAGCAGAAGCCAGCAGGGTGGGTGAGGTGGGGGCTGGTGGTGGTGGTGCTGGAGCAGCTCCTCCTCCTCATCATCATCTCCCAGGCCAGAAAAGCACGAAGCCATCTCGGCTCTTCCCAAAATCAGGGGTGGCCACGTCCGGCCGCGTCTCCACCGTCAGCAGCCGCCGGCGCCCGCGGAAGCTCAGCTGGATGCAGTCGGAAACCTGGACCTGCAGCTGCCGCTTGGTCCTGCAAACATCTCGGCGTCAACGGGGAAGTTCTTGAGGTACCAGAACCTCCCCAAAACCTGAGGGACATCCCAAAAAAACTCACGCCCGGCAGTGCTCCAGGAGGACGCCCACCAGCTCGCCCACCCGGTTGTCCCCCGGCGGCTGCATCTTGTGCAGACACACGGCCACATCCTCTTGGCTTGTGGTGTGAAAAACCACCAGCTGCGCCTGGCAGCTTGTCACGCTCAGCGCCGTCACCTGCGGGGACAGCACCGTGAGGGACCTGGGGACCGCGACGGACCAGGAGCCAGCAGGGCCCAGAGAGTGGTGGGAGATGGAGTTAACTCCAGCTGGAGGCCAGTGCCAAGTGGTGTCCCCAGGGCTCAGGGCTGGGTCCAGCCCTGCTCAGTGTCTTTATCAGTGACCTGGATGAAGGCATCGAGGGCTCCCTGAGCAAGTTTGGGGGTGACACTGAGCTGGGGGGAAGCTGCATCTGCTGGAGGGTCAGGAGGCTCCAGAGGGATCTGAGCAGGTTGGATCCATGAGCTGAGACCAACGGGATGAGGTTTAAGGAGGCCAAATGGTGGGTCCTGCCCTTGGGGCACAACAACCCTGGGCAGCTCCAGCCTAGGAGAAGTCTGGCTGGAAAGTGCCTGGAAGAGAAGGAGCTGGGGGGGTTGGTTGAGCATGAGGCAGCAGTGGCCCAGGTGGCCAAGAAGGCCAATGGCATCTTGGCTTGGATGAGACATGGCATGGCCAGCAGGGCCAGGGAGGTTCTTCTCCCTCTGGCCTCAGCCCTGATGAGGCCACACCTCAAATCCTGGTGTCAGCTCTGGATCCTTCACTCCAAGAAAGACCTTGAGGGGCTGGAGAACATCTGGAGAAGGGAACGGAGCTGGGGAAGGGGCTGGAGAACAAGGGTTAGGAGGAGCAGCTGAGAGATCTGGGGGGGTTTAGCCTGGAGAAGAGGAGGCTGACGGGAGAACTCATCACTCTCTGCAACTCCCTGAGAGGAGGTTGTGGAGAGGAGGGAGCTGGGCTCTTCTCCCCAGGGACAGGGGACAGGACAAGAGGGAATGGCCTCAAGCTCCACCAGGGGAGGGTCAGGCTGGACAGCAGGAAAAAATATTTCCCAGAAAGGGTCATTGGTCCTTGGCAGAGGCTGCCCAAGGAGGGGGTTGATTCCCCTTCCCTGGAGGGGTTTAAGGGACGGGTGGACGAGGTGCTGAGGGCCATGGGCTAGTGATTGATGGGAATGGTTGGACTCCATGACCCAGTGGGTCTTTTCCAACCTGGTGATTCTGGGATTTTATGATTCTCTGATTCCATGAAAAGGTAATGGGGACAGCATGGTGGGGAGAGGACGTCATGGCCAGTGTGGTGGGGACAGCACAGCCTGGTCAGAATGATGGGGACAGTGTGGTGGGGACAACGTCATGGAGAAAAGAGTGATGGGGACAACATGATGGGGACGGGTGACATGGCCAGCATGATGGGGCCAGTGTGGTGGGGACAATGTGATGGGGACAGCAATGTGAGGATAGCCTGATGAGGATATCACAGTGTGATCACCATGGTGGGGACAGCATCATGGGGACCAGAGTGACGGGGACAGCAACGTGAGGATAGCCTGACGAGGATACCACAGTGTGGTCACCATGATGGGGACAGTGTGGTGGGAACATCACAGCATGATGGGAGTTCTCCACCCTCTGGATTGGAGTGGGGCAGCCAGGACCCTGGGCTTTCCCAGGACCCGGGTTCTCCAGGATGGCTTGGAGGTGGTGGCCTCGTTGTCCCCCCCACCCTGGGGCCACCAGTGGGGCTGGGGGGACACTCACAGAGCTGAGGGGCAGCGCCCGCATCACCCGGTACTGCTGCCGCGGGTCCAGCTTGTAGAAGTGCTGGTCGGTGACCAGGATGGCTCGATCCCGGCTCTTCCCGAAGCGGTTGATCTGCAGGGATGGAACTGGGTGAGGAGACACCTGGGAGGGGGACACAGCCGCGGTGGTGGCCAAGCAGGACCTCCCGGCCTCACCTTACGGACGTGGCAGGAGAAGAGGACGGAGTTGAAATGGATCTTGTCCTTGAGGGCCTGGAGGCGGCGGGCGAAGGGCAGCGCCAGCCCCGGGTTCTCGCTGGGCTGGGGAGGGGTGGAGGTGACACTTTGGGGTCGAGGTGGCAACCTCGGGGTGGAGGTGGCACCTCCAGACCTGTCCCCTTGGTTCTTACCAAGGACAAATAATCCCTCATCCAACCGCGTCGGCAGCCCCAGTCCTTCCGCAGCCCCTCCAGGACCTCCATGGCGGCCACCTTGGCCCGGATCTGCCCCACTTCCGATGGGGGAATGTTCTTCAGGATCTGCCGGGCTCGCCACCTGGGTGGAGGGGACACCAGCCCACGTCCATATCCCATCTCCCCATCCAACATTCCCACCCCACATCCCTGTCCTCTGTCCCCATCCCATGTCCACAATCACACCCTATGTTACTACCCCACACCTCCATCCTCATCCGACATCTCTGTTCCTCAACCACAACCCATGTCCACATTCCCATTCCATGTCCATAACCCCATCCCATGTTCTCATCCTACATCCCTGTTCCTCAACCACATCTCAAGTCCGTGTCTCCATCCCATGTTCTCATCCGACATCTTCATCCCCATCCCTGTCCCTCAACCACATCCCAAGTCCATGTTCCCATCCCATATCACCATCCGACATCCCTGTCCCTCAAACACACCAAGTCCACATCCCCATCCCCATCCCTGTTCCTCAACCACATCCCAAGCCCAAATCCCCATCCCATGTTCTCAACCCACATCTCCATCCCCATCCCTGTCCCTCAACTACATCCCACGTCCATATCTCCATCTCATGTTCTCATTCCCTATCTCCATCCCTGTCCCATATCCCCATTTCATGTCACCATCCCCATGTCCCCATCCCTGTCTCTCACTCACATCCCATGTCTGTATCTCCACCCCACGTCCCTATCCCACATCTCCATCCCACGTCCATGTTCTCATTCCATATTCCCATCCCACGTCCTCATCCCAAGGTCCCCATCTCCCTCCCATGTCCCCATCCAAACGATTCTGTCCCAAATCCATATCTCCATCCCACGTTCCTACTCCATGTCCTCATCCCCCATTTCCAATCATTCCCACATTCCCATCCCACATCCCCATCTCCATCCCACATCCACATCCCCATCCCACATCCACCTCCCAATCCCATGTCCCCATCCCACATCCACATTCCCATTCCACATTCCCATCCCACGTCCCCACCACCATCCCACATCCACTTCCCCATCCCACGTCCCCATCTCCATCCCACATCCACATTCCCATCCCACGTTCCCATCCCACATCCCCACCACCATCCCACACCCACATTCCCATCCCACGTCCCTGTCCCACGTCTCCATCCCACATCTCCATCCTGCCACAACCTCGGAGGTGGCTTTGGGAAGCTACCTTTGGAAGAGGCGCTGGGTGGCCTCCTGGAATCGCTCCAGCACGGCGGGCGGCTCTGGCCAGGCCACACTCTTCCCAAAGTCCGGGAGGGAGCGGACGCCCTGGAAGCGGCGCAGGAGCTCCCGCAGGTAGGACCTCACCTTGTGGCGCTTGTAGTGCGCCATGATGGTGTAGGCGGCGCGGAGGTAACGGCAACGCCGGCGAGCCAGGGCACCGCGCCAGGCCTGCGGGACACCGGACATCAGGAGGGGACCTCCCCATGGATCCCATCTGGGCTTGGGAGGCACCTCCCCATGGATACACCTGGGCATGGTGGGAACCTCCTCATGGATCCCACCTGGGCATGGTGGGAATGTACCCAGGGATCCACCTGGGCTTGGTGGGAACTTCCTCATGGATCCACCTGGGCATGGGGGGCACCTCCCCATGGATCCCACATGGACATTGTGGGCACCTCCCCATGGATCCATCTAGGCTTGGTGGGTGCTCCCCATGGATCCCACCTGGGCTTGGGGGGCATGTCCCTATGGATCCACCTGGGCTTGGTGGGAATGTACCCATGGATCCACCTGGGCATGGTGGGAACCTCCCCATGGATCCCACCTGGGCTTGGTGGGAATGTCCCTATGGATCCACCTGGGCATGGTGGGAATGTACCCATGGATCCACCTGGGTTTGGTGGGAACCTCCTCATGGATCCCACCTAGGCATGGTGGGAACTTCCTCATGGATCCCACCTAGGCATGGTGGGAACTTCCTCACGGATCCCACCTGGGCTTGGTGGGCACGTCCCCATGGATCCACCTGGGCATGGTGGGAATGTACCCCTGGATCCACCTGAGCTTGGTGGGTGCTCCCCATGGATCCCACCTCACGCCATGTTCTTCATCCATCCTTCTCATTCCATATTCCTATTCCATGTCCTCACCCCAGTGTCCTCATCCCCATCCCTGTCCAATTCCATGTCCTGCATCCCTATCCCGCATTCACATCCCCCTCCCATGTCCCCATCCAAAGGCCCCTGTCCCCAACCCTTATATCTCCATCCCACGTTCCTACTCCATGTTCCCATCTCACATTTCCAACCCTTATCTCCATCCCCCGTTCTCATCCCACATCTCCATCCCACGTCCCCATCACCGTCCCACATCCACATTCCCATCCCATGTCCCACCTCACACCATGTCCCCCTGAGGTGTCCCCACCCCCTCCACGACCCAACTTGTCACTGACATCCCCACCTTCTGCAGCAGGAGGACGATGATGGGGATGAGCCGCGCCCGCTCCTGCTCGAGGCAGAAGAGGGTGCGGGGTGTGCGGATGAAGATCTTGGTGTGGCCGTAGGCCACGTCGTCTTGGAAGCCGTGTTGCTCCATCAGGGCTTGGGTGGCTTCCCGGTCGCTGCCCATCAGGTGGTTGGGCCATGTGTACTCGCAGGTCATCTTGTACCTGGAGGAGAAGAGCCCTTGGGAGAAGAGTCCAGCTCCCTCCTCTCCACAACCTCCCTCAGGGAGTTGCAGAGAGCAATGAGGTCTCCCCTCAGACTCCTCTTCTCCAGGCGGAACCACCCCAGGTCCCTCTTCTACTCCTCCTAACCCTTGTTCTCCATCCCCTTCCACACTTCCATTCCCTTCTCCAGATGTTCTCCAGCCCCTCAAGGTCTTTCTCGGAGTGAGGGACCCACAACTGGCCCCAGGATTTGAGGTGTAACCTCACCAGGGCCGAGGCCAGAGGGAGAAGAACCTCCCTGGCCCTGCTGGCCACGCCATGTCTCATCCAAGCCAAGATGACTTTGGCCTTCTTGGCCACCTGGACCACTGCTGCCTCATGCTCAACCAACCTCCCCAGCAACTTCTCCTCCAGGCACTTTCCAGCCAGACTTCTCCTAGGCTGGAGCTGCCCAGGGTTGTTGTGCCCCAAGGGCAGGACCCGCCCTTTGGCCTCATTAAACCTCATCCCATTGCTCTCAGCTGAAGGATCCAGCCTGGTCAGATCCCTTTGGAGCCTCCTGACCCTCCAGCAGATGGAGCTCCCCCCCAGCTCAGTGTCACCCCCAAACTTGCTCAGGGAGCCCTCGATGCCCTCATCCAGGTTGTCGATGAAGACACTGAGCAGGGCCGGACCCACCAAGCCCTGGGGACACAAACTTGGTGGAAGGTACCTCAGTAGGAAGTGCTGGTAGGGTTGCCGATAGGCGAATCCGGCTCGGCGCACTCGGACGTTCTCCAGGAGACCCAAGTAGGAGACTTGGTGCCGGCAACGCTCCTCGTCAAAGAGTGTCGGTGACTTCTGGTCATTGGGTTTGATGCAACGGACGTAGTAGGGCTCCTGCGGGAACACAGGGGGAGAGGCAGGGCTGAGACTGGAGAAGGCTCCAGGGAGACCCTAGAGCCGCTTCCAGGACGGAAAGGGGCTCCAGGAAAGCTGGGGAGGGATCTTGACCAGGACAAGGAGGAACAGTTTGAGGTTGAAAGTGGGGAGACAGAGATGAGATCTTAGGATGAAGTTCTTCACGACGAAGGTGGGGAGACCCTGGCCCAGAGCAGTGGTGGCTGCCCCAGCCCTGGAGGGGTTCAAAGCCAGGTTGGATGGGGCTTGGAGCCCCTGATCTATGGGGACACCAAGGGGACACTCCAAAAGGGGTTGGGCCAAGCCCAGCTGCTATGGGGACACCATGGGGACACTCCATGATGGGTTGGGCCATGTCCAGCTGCCATGGGGACACTATAGAGAGTGGTAGTAAATGGTGTTAACTCCAGCTGGAGGCCAGTGACAAGTGGGGTTCCCCAGGGCTCAGTGCTGGGTCCAACCCTGTTCAATGTCTTCATCAATGACCTGGATAAAGGCATCGAGTGCTCCCTTAGCAAGTCTGCAGATGACACTGAGCTGGGTGGGAGTGTGGATCTGCTGGAGGGTAGGGAGGCTCTGCAAAGGGACCTGAACAGGGTGGATCCATGGGCTGAGTCCAATGGGATGAGGTTTAACACGGCCAAATGCTGTGTCCTGCACTTGGGGCACAACAACCCTGTGCAGAGCTACAGACTGGGAGAAGTCTGGCTGGAAAACTGCCAGGAGGAGAGGGACCTGGGGGGGTTGGTCGACAGCCGACTGACCATGAGGCAGCAGTGTGCCCAGGGGGCCAAGAAGGTCAATGGCATCCTGGCTTGGATCAGAAATGGTGTGACCAGCAGGGCCAGGGAGGTTCTTCTCCCTCTGGACTCAGCACTGGTGAGGCCGCTCCTTGAATCCTGTGTTCAGTTGTGGGCCCCTCCCCACAAGAAGGATGTTGAGGCTCTGGAGCGAGTCCAGAGAAGAGCCACGAAGCTGGTGAAGGGGCTGGAGAACAGGCCTTATGAGGAGCGGCTGAGAGAGCTGGGGGGGTTTATCCTGGAGAAGAGGAGGTTGAGAGGAGACCTCATTGCTCTCTACAACTCCCTGAAAGGAGGTTGTAGAGAGGAGGGAGCTGGGCTCTTCTCCCAAGTGCCAGGGGACAGGACAAGAGGGAATGGCCTCAAGCTCCACCAGGGGAGATTTAGGCTGGAGATTAGGAGGAAGTTTTTCATGGAAAGGGTCATTGGGCATTGGAATAGGCTGCCCAGGGAGGTGGTTGATTCCCCTTCCCTGGAGGTGTTTAAGAGACGGGTGGATGAGGTCTTGAGGGACTTGGTTTAGTGTTTGATAGGAATGGTTGGACTCAATGATCCGATGGGTCTCTTCTAACCTGGTTGTTCTATGATTCTATGATTCTATGTCCACCTGCCATGGGGACACCATGGGGACACTCCAAGATGGGTAGGATCATGTCCAGCTGCCGTGGGGACCCACCAAGATGACCTCCCGGCTGTCCCCGTCCCCTACCTTGGAGGCGAGGTTCTCCACCAAGGCCACGATGGAGTTCTTAAAGAGTGTGCCGGTGGTCAGGGGCCTCTTGGTGACCTCGGTGATGCTCTGCTCGCCGTCCGGCCACATGGTCCTCAGCACAGGGTCCGCACTGGAGATGGAGTCACCGTGGAGATGGCATCAGCGGGTGTCCTGCTCCCACCCCCCTGGGCCGTTCCACCACCCCCTCCACGTGTCCCCAAACCTGTTGTAGAAGAGCCGCTTGAAGTCCTGGAAGAGCTTGTCCTTGTTCTTGTCCAGGAAACCCTCCACCGAGTACCTGGGGGAGGAGGAAACCACCTTGAGGGAGGAGGACACCACCTTGAGGGCTCCTTCAGCCACCCTGGGCTCTTGGGGACCTGCTCCACGGCTCTCCAGGACCTCACGGTCAACTCTAGACCCCAAGAACCCCTATCGCCTCCTGCTCTCAAGCGGCTCCTCCATGGTCTCCCATGTTCTCCTAAGGTTTCTCAGCCTGATGGTCCCTAAAACACCTCCCCCAGGCCCTCAAGACCTCCCTCCATGGTCCTCAAGGTTCTCCAGGACCTCATGGTCAACCACAGACCCCAAGAACCCCTATAGCCTCCTGCTCCCAAGTGTCCCCTCCATGGTCTCCCAGCCTGGTGACCCCTCATCCCCTCAAACCACCTCCTAGAGGCCCTCAAGACCTCCCTCCATGGTCCTCAAGGTTCTCCAGGACCTCATGGTCAACCACAGACCCCAAGAGCCCCTCTAGCTCCTGCTCCCCAGCATCTCCCTGTGCCTCTCCAAGCCTTCCCAAGGTCCTCCATGGTTCTCCAGCACCTCATGGTCAACCCTAGACCCCAAGAACCCCTATAGCTCCTGCTCCCCAGCATCTCCCTGTGCTTCTCCAAGCCTTCACAAGGTCCACCACGGTTCCTCACGACCACCCGATGCCCCCCGAGCCCACCCAGGTCCTCCTCCATCCCCCCAAGCTCCTCACGTGACATCTCCCGCGTAGTGCTTGATGCGGAAGTCGCGGTGGAACTCCATGGTCTTGTCAGTTGGGCACAGCTGGAGAGAAGAGAAGAGAAGGGATTGTTCTCCAAGCCGTGGACCTCCCGCTTCCTCCCCCTGCTCCACGAAGCCCCCCGAGAAGCACCTTGCGGCTGGTGTAGTGGGGGTGGTGGCCCAGGCGGGTGTCCATGGAGGCCAGGAAGAGAGCGTCGGTGACCGTCC
This sequence comes from Coccyzus lansbergi, assembly GCA_033558105.1. Classification (NCBI taxonomy): domain Eukaryota; kingdom Metazoa; phylum Chordata; class Aves; order Cuculiformes; family Coccyzidae; genus Coccyzus; species Coccyzus lansbergi. The sequence continues at coordinate 11,979 of JAUMJK010001836.1, forward strand.
CCGCGGCCAAGCAGGCCTCGTCCAGCAGGGCCAGGATGCCTCGGTGGGGCTGCTCCACCAGCTCCACGATGGGCTCGTTGCTGAAGTAGTCGATCTAGGAGGAGACGTGGGGTGGGCAACCTCCAGAGGGCCCCTCGGAGAACCCCCAGTTGCCCCCACGCAAAGAAAAAATTGGCCACAAGAGGTGGTGGCGTCCATGGCTGATCTACCAGTTGATGCTCTCCATGTCCCCGTGTCCCTCACGCTCTCCAGGTGATGCCCCCATGTCCCTCACACTCTCCAGGTGATGCTGCCATGTCCCTCATGCTCTACAGGTGATGCCCCCATGTCCCTGTGTCCCTCACACTCTCCTGGTGATGCTGCCATGTCCCTCATGCTCTCCAGGTGATGCTCCCATGTTCCTGTGTCCCTCACGCTCTCCATGTCCCTGTGTCCTTTATGCTCTCCAGGTGATGCTCCCATGTCCCTGTGTTCCCCACTCTCCAGGTGATGCCCAATGTCCCCATGTCCCTCACACTCTCCAGGTGATGGCCCCATGTCCCCATGTCCCTCACACTCTCCAGGAGATGCCCCATGTCCCCCATGCTCTCCAGGTGATGCCCCATGTCCCTGTGTCCCTCACACTCTCCAGGAGATGCCTCCATGTCCCCATGTCCCTCACACTCTCCAGGAGATGCCCCATGTCCCCCATGCTCTCCAGGTGATGCCCCATGTCCCTCACACTCTGCCAGGTGATGCCCCCATGTCCCTGTGTCCTTCACGCTCTCCAGGTGATGCCTCCATGTCCCCGTGTCCCTCACTCTCCAGGAGATGCCCCCAAGCCCCCCACCCTCTGGTGTCCCTCACGCTCTGCCAGGTGATGCCCTCGCGCTGGTACTCGTCCTGCTCCTGCCGCAGGATCAACTCGATGAAGAGCTGCTGCAGCTTCTCGTTGCAGTAGTTGATGCAGAACTGCTCGAAGCTGTGGGCGGGAGAAGTCCAGAGAGTCACGAGAGCCACGTCCCCACCACGTCCTCAGCACCCCCTGCTGCACAGCCCCCTCCCCGAGCCCCCTGGACACACTGAGGACCTCCTGGCCTTGGTCCCTCCATGGGTTCCTCGTGCTTCTACCTTCCTGGCTTCCTTCTCATCCACGTGTCCCTCCGAGGTCCTGTTCCTCCACATCTCTCTAGGCTTCCATCTCATCCACGTGTCCCTCCGAGGTCCTGTTCCTCCACATCTCTATGGGCTTTTGTCTTCTCCATGCGTCCATCCTCAGTGCCATCCTCTCCATGTGTCCCTCCCAGGTCCTGCTCCTCCACATCTCTCTAGGTTCTCATCTCCTCCACATGTCCATCCCCATCCCCATCATGTGTCCATCCTAGCTTCTGTCCCTCTACGTCTCTCTGGTTTCTCATTCCCTTCCACATGTCCCTCCCAGGTCCTGTTCCTCCACAGTCTCCCTAGGTTCTCATCCCCTCCACGTGTCCCTCCTTGTCCTGTTCCTCCACTTCTCTCTAGGTTCTCATTCCCTCCACGTGTCCCTCCTAGGTCCTGTTTCTCCACATCTCTCTAGTTTCTCATCTCCTCCACGTGTTCCCTTCTAGGTCCTGTCCTCTCCACGTGTCCCTTCGGTAGCCTCCTCCTCCATGCCCCTCACAAACCCCAAGCACTTCACATCATCCTCCTGGTCCTGTCATCTCCACGTGTTCCTCACAGTCCTATTCCCCCCGTGTTCCATCCCCAACCCGTGTCCCTCCTGGGTCCTGTCTCCTCCAGGTGTCACAGAAACCTGAGTGTGTTGGGTTGGAAGGGACCTCAAAGCCCATCCAGATCCACCCCCCAGGGTAGGGACACCTCCCACTGGATCAGGTTGCTCCAAGCCCCATCACACATGGTCTTCAACACCTCCAGGGATGGGATCTGGGGGTTCTGGTTGATGACAAGTTGGAGTCATGGAAACATGGAATGGGTTGGGTTGGAAGGGAACTCAAAGCCCACCCAGTCCCACCACTGCCATGGGCAGGGACATCTCCCACTGGATCAGGGTCTCCAAGCCCCATCCAACCTGGTCCCAGGTGTCCCCACAACCCTTCCCCGCACCTTCCCATCTGTAGTCCCTCCCCTGTGTCCCTCCACGTATCCCCCAACCAGGTCACCTGTTGGTGTCGAAGATCTCGAAGCCGTAGATGTCGAGGACGCCGATGACCGTGCTCTTGCCGTGCCGGCGAGCGTCATAGTTGCGGGTGGCGATGCTGGAGTTGATGCGCCCCACGATCCAGCAGAAGAGACGCTCATAGATGGCCTGGAGACACCAGCGTGAAATGTTTCTTCCAGCCTGACCCTGCCCTGGTGGAGCTTGAGGCCATTCCCTCTAGTCCTGTCCCCTGTCCCTTGGGAGAAGAGCCCAGCTCCCTCCTCTCCACAACCTCCTCTCAGGGAGTTGCAGAGAGCAATGAGGTCTCCCCTTAGCCTCCTCTTCTCCAGGATAAACCCCACCCAGTTCCTCAGCTGCTCCTCACAACCCTTGTTCTCCAGCTCCTTCCCCAGCTCTGTTCCCTTCTCTAGATGTTCTCCAGCCCCTCAAGATCTTTCTTGGAGTGAGGGGCCCACAACTAAACCTGAGGATTCGAGGAGTGGTCTCACCAGCCACGAGGCCAGAGGGAGAAGAACCTCCCTGGCCCTGCTGGCCACACCGCTTCTCATCCAAGCCAAGATGCCATTAGCCTTCTTGGCCACCTGGGCCACTGCTGCCTCATGCTCAACCAACCCCCCCAGCTCCTTCTCCTCCAGGCACTTTCCAGCCAGACTTCTCCTAGGCTGGAGCTGCTCAGGGTTGTTGTGCGCCAAGGGCAGGACCCACCATTTGGCCTCCTTAAACCTCATCCCGTTGGTCTCAGCTGAAGGATCCAGCCTGGTCAGGTCCCTTTGGAGCCTCCCAAGCCTCCAGCAGATGCAGCTTCCCCCCAGCTCAGTGTCACCCCCAAACTTGCTCAGGGAGCCCTCGATGCCTTCATCCAGGTCATTGATAAAGACACTGAGCAGGGGGTCATCCAGAGGTTCATTGATAAAAACATTACCCAGGGCTCCATTGATAAAGTCACTGACCAGGGGTTCATCCAGGTCATTGATAAAGACATCGAACAATGGGAACCCCACTTGGCCCTGGCCTCCAGCTGGAGTGACTCCATCTCCCACCACTCTCTGGACCCTCCACCCAACCCCTTCTCCTCACCTTGGCGCAGGCATCCCGGGCGTAGGTGGCCTCCTTGGGGCTATGGACCTTCTCGATGAGGTCCCCTCCGCCCGTGGCCACCGTCCGTGCCAGGAGGCTTCGGCGCAGCCCATCGGGCTCTGTGCCCGTCAGCTCGGCCAACACCGTCACCTGCTCCATGTCCTCCACCAGCAGCGTCTCACCCTCCACCACGAAGTTAACGTTGCCCTGGGGGGGACCCACCACACCGTGTCAGCAGGAGAAGGTGGCTGGTACTGGTCTGCATTGGGCTGTACTGGTGTGTACTGGGCTCTGCTGGGCCATACTGGTCTGCACTGGGCCGTACTGGTTTGTGTTTGGCTGTACTGGTCGGTATTGTGTTCTACTGGGTCATACTGGTCTGTACTGGTCTGTATTGGGCTCTAATGGGCCATACTCATATGTATTAGTTTGTATTGGGCTCTACTGGGCCATACTGGTCTGTACTGGTTTGCATTGGGCTCTACTGGGCCATACTCGTTTGTATTGGGCTCTGCTGGGCCATACTGGTTTGTATTGGGTTCTGCTGGGCTGTACTGGTCTGCACTGGTGTGTACTGGGCTCTGCTGGACCATGCTGGTCTGCACTGGGCCATACTGGTTTGTGTTTGGCTGTACTGGTCTGTGTTGGGCTCTACTGGGCCATACTCATCTGTACTGGTTTGTATTGGGCTCTGCTGGGCCATACTGGTCTGTACTGGGCTCTGCTGAGCCATACTAGTTTGTATTGGGCTCTGCTGGGCCATACTGGTAGAGCTGTGCTGGCTGTACTGGTGCAGGGGGATCCATACTGGTGGGACTGGGCTGTACTGGGCCGTACTGGTAGGACTGGGCTGTACCGGTTAGGGGGGGTCCATACCGGTGGGACTGGGCTGTACTGGTACGGAGGGGTCCAAACTGGCCGGGCTGGTTTGTACTGGTGCCACACCATCTATAATGGTCTATACTGGCCTATACTGGTTCATACTGGTCCATACTGGTGCTGCTTACCAGGTGGAGGATGGCGGCCAGGATGCGCTGCACGGATCTCAGCTCCTCGGGGCTGAAGCCGATGACGCCCATGGCCTCGCTCACCCCTCGGAAAGCAGCCACCTCGTCCCCACTCGCCTTGGGGACAACAGAGACGCCCCTGTCCCCTCTGGCCCCCCAAAGACACCCCTGTCCCTCCCAAAGCCCACTCTTTCCCTCCCAAAGCCACCCCTGTCCCCCCAAAGCCACCCCTGTCCCCCACCAAAGCCCCTTCTGTCCCCCTAAAGCCACCCCTGTCCCCACTAAAGCCTCCTCTGTCCCTCCCAAGCCATCCCTGTCCCCCACCAAAGCCACCCCTGTCCCCTTAAAGCCCCCTCTGTCCCCCCCCAAAGCCACCCCTGTCCCCCCAAAGCCACCCCTATCCCCCACCAAAGCCACCCCTGTCCCCTTAAAGCCCCCTCTGTCCCACCAAAGCCACCCCTGTCCCCCCAAAGCCACCTCTGTCCCCCACCAAAGCCACCCCTGTCCCCTTAAAGCCCCCTCTGTCCCCCACCAAAGCCACCCCTGTCCCCCCAAAGCCACCCCTGTCACTCCCAAAGCCACCCCTATCCCCCACCAAAGCCCCTTCTGTCCCCCTAAAGCCACCCCTGCCCCTCCCAAAGCCCCTTCTGTCCCCCTAAAGCCACCCCTGTCCCCACTAAAGCCTCCTCTGTCCCTCCCAAGCCATCCCTGTCCCCCTAAAGCCCCTTCTGTCCCCCCAAAGGCCCCTCTGTCCCCCACCAAAGCCACCCCTGTCACTCCCAAAGCCACCCCTGTCCCTCCCAAAGCCCCCTCTGTCCCTCCCAAAGCCCCCTCTGTCCCCCCAAAGCCACCCCTGTCCCCATGTCCCCCCACTCACGCTGCCCTCCCGGGTGTAGCGGAAGGCCTGAGGGTCACGGCTGAGGTGCAGTGAGGTCAGCAGCTCCTCGGGGGCGCCCAGCAGCAGCTGCCAGCGCCGAGGGGACAATACACAGACTGAGGTCCTCTCCTGTCCCATTCGTCCATCCATCTCGTCCCATCCCATCTGTCCTATCCCATCCCATTCATCCCATTCCATCCTTCTCATCTCATCCATCCCATCCTTCTCATCTCATCCATCCCATTCATCTCATCTCATCCATCCCATTCATCTCATGCCATCCATCCCATCCAATCTTTCTCATCCCATCCATCCCATTCCATCCTTCTCATGCCATCCATCACATCACACGCATCCCATTCGTCTCATGCCATCCAAATCATCCCATCTTATCCTTCTCATGACATCCATCCCATCCCCTCCATCCTACCACATCCATCCCATCCCCTCCTTCCCATCCCATCCTTATCATGACATCCATCCCTTTCCATCTCATCCCATCTCATATTTCATCCATCCCATATCTCATCCTTCTCATGACATCCATCCCTTTCCTTCCCATCTCATCTCATTCCATCTCATCCCATCCCATCTCATCCCACCCCATCCTTCTCATGACATCCATCCCTTTCCATCCCATCCCATCCTTCTCATGACCTCCATCCCTTTCCATCCCATCTCATCTCATCCCATATCTCATCCCATAACTCATCTCATCCCATCGCATCACATCTCATATCTCATCCATCCCATCTCATCCCATCCCGTATCTCATCTCATATCTCATCCCATCCTTCTCATGACATATATCCCTTTCCATCCCATCTCATCTCATCCCATCTCATCCAATCTCATCCCATATCTCATCTCATCCTATATCTCATCCCATCCCATCACATCTCATATCTCATCCATCCCATCCCATATCTCATCCATCCCATCCCATCCTTCTCATGACATATATCCCTTTCCATCTCATCTCATCTCATCCCATATCTCATCCATCCCATCCTTCTCATGACATCCATCCCTTTCCATCTCATCCCATCCCACATCTCATCCCATCCCACATCTCATCCTTCTCATGACATCTATCCCTTTCCATCCCATCCATCCCTTCCCAACCATCCCCACCTCCACCTCCGCCCTGTCGCAGCCCAGTCCGACTCACCTGGTAGAAGGCATGGAAGTTCCTCTCTCCCGGCTGCTGCTGGAGGACTCGAGACTGGAAGAGGGAGCAGGGGGTTGGGGTTAGGTGGCTCTCGCGTGGGTCCCGGCCCCCACCCCGGGCCATGCCCTGCAGCTCCAAACCTTCTCCAGGAGGTAGTTGTGGATGTGGCCTCCGGTGGGGTCACCCTTGAAGTCGAAGTTGATGTCCATGTACTTCCCGAAGCGGCTGGAGTTGTCGTTGCGGTTGGTCTTGGCGTTGCCGAAGGCTTCCAGGACACAGTTGGACTTCAGCAAGACGTTCTTCACCCTGGGTGGGGTGGCAGCTACAGCCTCGCTCGGGGGACACAGGAGGTGGCACCCCAGGCCTCGCCCACCACCGTGGGGGTCCCCTGGTGGCCCCACATCATCCCTAGGGACATGGGACCATCTTGTCCCCCCCCACACCACTCTCACGGACATGGGGCACCTCAAAACCATCTGTGTGGGACGCCAGGTTACTCCAAACCATCCCCTAGGGACATGGGGCACCTCAGAACCTTCCATGTGGGACCTCAGGTCACCCCAGACCATCCCCTAGGGACATGGGACTCCACAAAACCACCACACAGGTCCATGGGGCACCCCAGGTCACCCCAGATCATCTCTATGGACATGGGACACATCAGAACCATCTATGGGGGACCCCAGGTCACCCCAGACCATCCCCTAGGGACATGGGGCACCTCAGAACCACCCATGTGAGACCCCAGGTCACTCCAGACCATCCCCTAGGGACATGGGGCACCTCAGAACCACCCATGTGAGACCCCAGGTCACTCCAGACCATCCCCTAGGGACATGGGGCACCTCAGAACCACCCATGTGAGACCCCAGGTCACTCCAGACCATCCCCTAGGGACATGGGGCACCTCAGAACCAGCCATGAGGGACCCAAGGTCACTCCAGACCATCCCCTAGGGACATGGGGCACCTCAGAACCAGCCATGAGGGACCCAAGGTCACTCCAGACCATCCCCATGAACATGGGGCACCTCAGAACAACCACACAGGTCCATGCGGCATCCCTGGTGGCCTCACACCATCCCTATGGCCACGGAGAACCTCGGTTCCCCCTCCGTCATCCCCCATAAGCATGTCCACCCCCCACCCCTGGGTCCCCCCGGCGCCGTGGGGCTGGACCCACCTCTCGACCTCAGCGCGCTGGGAGGGGTTGGTGATGGCGGCAATGTACTGCATGATGTACTTGCTGGCCTCCGTCTTGCCCGCCCCGCTCTCTCCTGGAGGGGACACCAAGGGTCGGGGTGAAGGACCTCACCGCCCAAGGGCGTCTCCAACCCGTAGAGACCTGGAAGGACTCAGTTGGAAAAGACCTGGAAGGTCGTAGAGGCTGAGAGAGACTCTCCACCTCCACATGAGACCTCTGAGAACCTCATCTCCCCGTCTTTTAAACATCTCCAGGGGTGGAGACTCCACCACCTCCTAAGCCTGAGAACCCTTTCCGTGAAGAACTTTTTCCTGATGTCCAATCCGAACCTGGCCTGGTGCAGCTTGAATTCATCTCCTCTCATCCCAACCCTTGTTCCTTGGGAGAAGAGTCCAGCGCCCACCTCACCACAACCTCCTCTCCAGGAGCTGCAGAGAGCAATGAGGTCTCCCCTCAGCCTCCTCTTCTCCAGGATAAACCCCCCCAGTTCCTCAGCTGCTCCTCACAACCCTTGTTCTCCAGCTCCTTCCCTTCTCTAGATGTTCTCCAGCCCCTCAAGGTCTTTCTTGGAGTAAGGGGCCCACAACTGACCCCAGGATTCCAGGAGCAGTCTCACCAGGGCTGAGGCCAGAGGGAGAAGAACGTCCCTGGCCCTGCTGGCCACACCGCTTCTCATCCAAGCCAAGATGCCCTTGGCCTTCTTGGTCACCTGGGCCACTGCTGCCTCATGGTCAATCAACCCCAACAGGCCCTTCTCCTCCAGACACTTTCCAGCCAGACTTCTCCTAGACTGGAGCTGCCCAGGGTTGTTGTGTCCCATGGGCAGGACCCGTCCCTCATCCTGGTGGAACCCCCAAGCCCAGCTCCTACCGGAGATGACGATGCAGGTGTCCTTGGCTCGGCGCTTCATGGCCTTGTAGGCGGCGTCAGCCAAGGCAAAGAGGTGGGGGGGCCGCTCGTAGAGCTCGCGGCCTCGGTACCGCTGGACGGTGGCGGCGTCGTAGAGCGGCAGCGCCCGGTAGGGGTTGACGGCCACCACCACCTCCCCGATGTAGGTGTAGATGTGGCCCCGCGAGAACCTGGGAGGGAGGAGGGGGATGGGGGGCTTGGCAGGGGGTGATGGGACGTGGGGTGGAATGTGGGGCTGGAGAAGATCCTGGGGGTGCTGGGATGTGGGGCTGTGGGTTGAGGAGAAGGTTGTGCGACCTGGGATGGAGTGTGGGGCTGGAGAAGATCCTGGGGGTGCTGGGATGTGGGGTTGAGGAGAAGGTTGTGGGACATGGAATGGAGTGTGGGGCTGGAGGACATCCTGGGAGTGCTGGGATGTGGGGCTGAGAGTTGAGGAGAAGGTTGTGGGACATGGGATGGACTGTGGAGCTGGGCAAGATCCTGGGGGTGCTGGGATGTGGGGCTGTGAGTTGAGGAGAAGGTTGTGGGGTGGTGGGATGTGAGATGGAGTGTGGGGCTGGAGGACATCCTGGGGGTGCTGGGATGTGGGGATGTGGGTTGAGGAGAAGGTTGTGGGACATGGAATGGAGTGTGGGGCAGCTTGTGGGGTGGTGGGACCTCTACGGGTCCCAGTTGCCCCCAGTCCCAGCTCTGGGGGATCCAGTTGCCCCCCATCCTGGTCCTGGAGATCCCAGTCACCCCCAGTCTTGTCCCTAGAGATCCCAGTTGCACCAGTCCCAGCTCTAAAGGTCCTAAATACCCCCAATCTCTGCACTGGGAGTCCCAGTTGCCCCTAAGCTCAGCATTGGGAGTCCCAATTCCAGCTCTGGAAGTCCCAGTTACCCCCAATCCTGTCCCTAGAAATCCCAGTTGCCCCAATTCCAACCTTGGAGGTCACAGTTGCCTCCAGTCCCAGCACTGGGAGTCCCAGTTGCCCCCAGCTCCAGCACTGGAGATCCTAGTTGTCCCCAGTCCCAGCCCTAGAGGTCCCAATTGCCCCCAGTCCTGTCCCTGGAGGTTCCAGTTGCCCCATTTCAAGCACTGGAGGTCCCAGTTGCCCCCAGTCCCAGTGATCTCAGTTACCCCCAATCCTGTCCCTAGAGATCCCAGTTGCCCCAATTCCAGCTCTGGGCGTCCCAGTTGCCCCCATTCCAGCACTGGAGATCCCAGTTGCCCCCAATCCCAGCACTAGAAGTCCTAACCGCCCCCAATCCTGGTCCTGGAGATCCCAGTTGCCCTCAATCCCTGCACTGGGAGTCCCAGTTGCTCCCAATCCCAGCTGAGGAGATCCCAGTTGCCCCAAGTCTTGTCCCTAGAGACCCCAGTCACCCCCAATCCCAGCCCTGAAGATCCCATTTGCCCCCAGTCCCAACACTGGGGGTCCTAACTGCCCCCACTCCTGGTCTTGGAGATCCCAGTTGCCCCCAAACTCAGCACTGGAGATGCTAGTTGCCCCTAAACCCATCCCTGGAGGTTCCAGTTGCCCCAGTTGAAGCCCAGGGGATCCCAGTTGCCCCCAGTCACAGCCCTGGGGATCCCAGTTGCCCCTGTTGCAGCCCTGGAGGTCACAGTTGCTCCCAGTCTTGTCCTTGGGAGGTCCCAGTTGCTTCCAACCTCAGCTCTGAAGGTCCCAGTTCCCCCCAGTTCCATCCTTGGCATCCTGGCCACACCCCAGGCTCCCGCTGCCCCACCCCATCCCATCCCGCGTGTCCCCAGAGCTCCTCCATGGCCTTTCGGGGCGTCCCCATCCCCGTCCCCTCCATACCGCAGGCGCAGGTTGGCCAAGAACCTCTCCATGGTGACCTCCTCGAGGAGGACGAAGTCTGCTTGGCCCAGCTCCGCGCCCTCCGCCTCAGCCATGCCGCCCGCTTCCCCTTCCTGCCCCAACGCCCGCTCTGGCGGTGGCGGCGCAGGCGCGCGGCGAGCTCCCCACATCCCTGTCCCCTCCCCTGGGGTGACAAGGGGGTGGCCCCGAGGCTGGGGACACCCCGAGCTGGGGGGTGGTGGCCACACGGTGCCATCACCTCTGATGTTGACCATGGTCAAGCTCAGCGAGTGAAGCAGCTCAAACCAACCGCACCCTCCTTGTGGTTAGGGGGGTGGCACTTCCCTCCGGTGTGGCCCTGGTGGCATCCGGGGGAGAGGAGGGGACGTCGCGGTGATGGTCCCTTGAGGTGGTGTCCTCCAACCCATCACCGCATCCTCCAACCCATCACCATTATCCCCAAATCCGTCACCGTCTCCCTTTTTCCACACGGTGCCAAGAACCCGCTGGGAAAACCAGTTTATTAAGACACCACGTCACTCGTCCTCGTCCCAGTAGCCCCAGTTCAAGCACTGGGAGCACTGGGAAGGACAAGGAGAACCGGAGAGGGGATTCGAGCTCCAGCTGGAAAAGAAGTGTTAAGTAAACGAGGATTATGGCACTAACGAGGTGGTGAACGGGCAAGAATTCCTCTTCTCCAGATGGCTCCATGCAGGTTGATCTCCGCAAACCAGTGCTCACCAGTATTCATTCCCAGTTCCTGTTTGCAATCAATAAACGATTCCCAGTGAAGCCCAGTTAACCAGAACCCCTTCTTACTCTTGAGGGTTAAACACATGTGTGGCAGAGCTAATTAAGCACAATTAGGCTAATTACCATGATGGGAGAGCGAGGACACCACAGCCTCATTGCTCTTGGTGGTTCCCAAGGTCCTTCTGGATCATCCCAGCAGGAACCTGGAACCAGAGAGGGAGAGATCAGAGTCACCAGCCGTGCTTGGCCATAAGGAGCTCCAAGAGACTCTCGTTTGATGGTTAAGCACACGTGGCAGAGCTAATTAAGCACAATTAAGCTAATTACCATGATGGGAGAGGGTAGACACCATCACCTCTCACTCCTGATGGCTTCCAAAGTCCTCCTAGATGAGCACAACAGGAACCTGGATCAAAAGAGGGACAGATCGGAGTCACAAGTCAGGCTTGCCCATAAGGAGCCCCCAGAGACTCATTTAATGGCTAAAGATATATGGCAGAGCTAATTAAGCACAATTAGGTTAATTACCATGATGGCAGAACGAGGACAACACCACCTCCTCACTCCTGGTGGCTCCCAAGGTCCTTCTGGATCATCTCAGCAGGAACCTGGAACCAGAGAGGGAGAGATCAGAGTCACCAGCCGCGCTTGGCCATATGGAGAGCTCCAAGAGACTCTTGTTCCATGATTAAACACGTGTGGCAGAGCTAATTAACACGACAGAGCTAATTGGGTGTGCGAGCTGTCTATAACCCCTCGCCGGGAAGCGCCGCGAGGGGCCTCAAACGGGCCCAGGGCTGCTCTGGCAAGAGCTGCAGGAGTGGTGAGGGCCACACGCCAGGCCCCACCACGCTGGACGCCTTGCGGTTCCGGCACTCGATAAACCTGCCGGGATGAAGGGCTCGAGGGCGGCTCACGGTGCTGCCAGCACCGATCCGGTGAGAGAAGGGGACAAGAGAAGAGCTGGGGACATGGGGGTCACCAGGAGCCACCCCACGATGGGAGGAGAACAAACCAACCCCGGCCCTGCGGCTCCTGGCAGGGTTGCAGCTCCAAGAGACTCTTGTTTGGTGGTTGAAGCAGTGTGGCAGAGCTAATCAAGCAGGACTAGGTTAATTAGGTAGGATGAGGGTAATTACCGGGATGGGAGAACGTGGACACCACTACCTCATTCCTCCTGGTGGCTTCCAGGGTCCTTCTGGATCATCCCAGCAGGAACCTGGAACCAGAGAGGGAGAGATCGGAGTCACCAGCCGCACTTGGCCATAAGGAGCCCCAAGAGACTCTTGTTTGATGGTTAAACACACGTGGCAGAGCTAATTAAGCACAATTAAGCTAATTACCATGATGGGAGAGGGTAGACACCATCACCTCTCACTTCTGATGACAACAGGAACCTGGAACCACAGAGGGACAGACCAGTGACACCAGCCAGGCCTGGCTAGAAGGAGCTCCAAGAGACTCATTTAATGGCTAAAGACATGTGGCAGAGCTAATTAAGCACAATTAAGCTAATTACCATGACGGGAGAGGCTAGACACCATCACCTCTCACTCCTGATGGCTTCCAAAGTCCTCCTAGATGAGCACAACAGGAACCTGGATCAAAAGAGGGACAGACCAGTGTCATCAGCCAGGCCTGGCTAGAAGGAGCTCCAAGAGACTCATTTAATGGCTAAAGACACGTGGCAGAGCTAATTAAGCACAATTAGGCTAATTACCATGATGGGAGAGTGAGGACACCACCACCTCCTCACTCCTGGTGGCTCCCAAGGTCCTTCTGGATCATCTCAGCAGGAACCTGGAACCAGAGAGGGAGAGATCAGAGTCACCAGCCGCGCTTGGCCATATGGAGAGCTCCAAGAGACTCTTGTTCCATGATTAAACACGTGTGGCAGAGCTAATTAACACGACAGAGCTAATTGGGTGTGCGAGCTGTCTATAACCCCTCGCCGGGAAGCGCCGCGAGGGGCCTCAAACGGGCCCAGGGCTGCTCTGGCAAGAGCTGCAGGAGTGGTGAGGGCCACACGCCAGGCCCCACCACGCTGGACACCTTGCTGGGGGTGGACAGGGACCTCCTGGTAGCCATTGGGGACCCCCTGGTGGCCTCTGTGACCCCCTCTCCCTTCAGGGCCCTCCAAGCCCCACCTGGTTCCAATGAGCCCCACGCCTTCCCAGTAACTCCCCGTCCCAACTGGGATCCCCAGAGCCGCCCCCCCCCACCAGCCCAGGGGTTTCCAGTCCCCCCAGTGAGTCCCATTTTCCCCCAGTGTCTCCCAGTTTCCCAAGATACCACCTACCGAGTGATTCCCCCTCCTCCCAGTGACTCCCAGTACCTCTAGCAACCCCCAAGTCTCCCACCCAGTGCCTCCCACTTCCCCAAGATACCACATACCTAGTGATCCTTCCTCCTCCCAGTCCCCCCAGTAACCCCCAACCCCCTCCATTCCCTCCAGCGCCTCCTAGGCTCTCCCAGTCTCCCCCAGTGCCCCCCACTCCCCGCCAGCAGCCTCCCAGTTGTCCCTAGTCCTTCCCAGTAACTCCCACTTCTCCCAGTGACTCCCCCTCCCCACTGGGTCCCTCATAGCCTCCCCATTCCACCAGCCCAGGGGCTTCCACTCTCCCCCAGTGAGTCCCAGTGACCCCCAATCCCCATGCCCTGTGTCTCCCATTTCCCCAAGATACCTCATACCCAAGGATTCCCCCTCCTCCCAGTGACTCCCAGTACCTCCAGTGACTCCCAGCTCCTCCCAGTGCCCCAAGACACCACATACCCAGTGATCCTGCCTCCTCCCAGACCCCCCAGTAACCCCCAACTTCCCCCTGCTCCCTCCAGTGCCTCCTAGGCTCTCCCAGTCTCCCCCAGTGCCCCCCTTAGTCCCTCCCAGTGCCCCCCAAATCCCCCCAACTCCCTCCAGCACCTCCTAGGCTCTCCCAGACTCCCCCAGTGCCCCCCTTAGTCCCTCCCAGTGCCCCCCAACTCCCTCCAGCACCTCCTAGGCTCTCCCAGTGCCCCCCTTAGTCCCTCCCAGTGCCCCCCAACCCCCCCCACTCCCTCCAGCGCCTCCTAGGCTCTCCCAGTCTCCCCCAGTGCCCCCCTTAGTCCCTCCAGCACCTCCTAGGCTCTCCCAGTCTCCCCCAGTGACCCCCCCTTAGTCCCTCCCAGTGCCCCCCTTAGTCCCTCCAGCACCTCCTAGGCTCTCCCAGTCTCACCCAGTGCCCCTCTTAGTCCCTCCCAGTGCCCACCACTCCCCACCAGCGGCCTCCCAGCGTCCCCCACTGGCTTCCCAGTTGTCCCCAGTCCTTCCCTCCTTCCCAGTTCCCCCCAGTGCCTTCCCAGTCCCCCTCACTCCCTCCCATTCTCCGCCAGCGGCCTCCCAGCCCCTCCCCCAGGCCTCCTGGTTCCCCCATCTCAGACACCCCTCCCCCCCCCGCGGCCCACACCTTCCCATCCCCCTCAGGTGCGGCGGTGAGGCCCGATGGCGGTCGGTCCCCGGTCCCCTCTCCCCGCGCTCCCTTCGCGCTCAACCCGTTCCTCCCCGGCTCGGCGGGAGTCGCCGTGAGGTCGGATGGCGGCGGATGGAACCGCGACCAGGCCCAGAGGCCACCAAGAGGCCCCAGCGCCGCCATTGCTGAGAGCGTCACGTGGTGCAGGCAGGGAAAGGGCAGGCGGGAACAGAGGTACTCAAACACAATCAGAAGGAGGGGCGTGGCCAAGAAGAGAGTCGCAGCCAATCAGAAGAAGGAGGGCGTGGCTAAGGCAAGCGAGGCCAAGCAAGTGGGTGTGGAAAGGCAGGACAAAGCAGCCAATCAGGAAAGAGTGGGCGGGGCTAGAAGGACGAATGAAGAAGAGGAGAAGAGGAGGCTGAGAGGAGATCCCATTACCCTGTACAACTCCCTGAAAGGAGCTTGTAGAGAGGAGGGAGCTGGGCTCTTCTCCCAAGGGGCAGGGGACAGGACAAGAGGGAATGGCCTCAAGCTCCTCCAGGGGAGATTTAGGCTGGAAATTAGGAGGAGGTTTTTCACACAGAGGGTCATTGGGCATTGGAATAGGCTGCCCAGGGAGGTGGTTGATTCCCCTTCCCTGGAGGTGTTTAAGGGACGGGTGGATGAGGTCTTGAGGGACTTGGTTTAGTGTTTGATAGGAATGGTTGGACTAGAAGATCCGATGGGTCCCTTCCAACCTGGTTGTTCTGTGATTCTGTGATTCTGTGAAGCCGTCAGGCCGCTAATTGGCGATGGGCGTGGTCAGACAGACACACGCACCTAATCAGCACTGAGTGGGCGTGGTCATATGGGTGGGCGTGGCCAGTCAGGGAGAGACTGTAAATCACTGGCGAGTGGGAGTGGCCAGGCAGACACCTCAGCAGCAGGGGGCGTGGCCAAAAGCAACCAATCAGTAGCAAGTGGGCTTGGGCTGCATCAGTGGGCGTGGTCAAGCACGTGCGTGGAGCCAATCAGCCGCGAGTGGGCGTGGCCAGAGTGATGGTCACAGCCAATCAGCCCTGAGCGGGCGGGGCCACAGAGGCAAATACAACCAAGCAGGAGCAAATGCGGGGGGGGGTGGTGGGCAGGGTGATGGACGTGACCAGACACGACGAGGACTCAGTCAATAACAGGTGAATGGGCGTGGCCAAGCAGTAAAATCCAGCCAGTTAGCAGCGAGTGGGCGTGGTCATGACCAAAGGGGCGTAGTCGCACTGGTGGATGCAGCCAATCAGAAGCGAGTGGGCGGGGACAGCAGAGTGGGCGTGGTCGCGCGGCAGGGACCGTGCGAACAGCAGTGAGTGGGCGTGGTGACAGCGATGGGCGGGGCCAAGATCTAACGGCGCGGGTGCGGGGGGCGTGGTCAGTTGGCGCATCCAGTGAAGTGGGCGTGGGTAATAGGAGAGACTCAACCAATCAGCCGCGAGCGGGCGTGTCGAGACGGGGGGATCAGCCAATCAGCGAGGCTACTACTGGGGAGGGGGGGCGTGGCTATGAACGCCGTCGCGCGGGTGACGTCACCTCCGCGCGGTGCCCGGCGCGGAGCCACCGCCCCAAGATGGCGGCGGGGCGGGGCCGGGTGGGTGGCGGCGCTGAGCGGAGCTCCCGGCGGGTTCGGGACCTCTAAGCGGGGCCGGTGAGCGAAACCGCCAAGCCCCGGGGCAGCCAGGCCGGAGCCGCTGCGGGGATGCCCCCGGGGGGGCCGGGGCCGCCGCTGCCGCCGCTGGAGCCATGGAGGAGGAGGGCAAGAAAGGCAAGAAGGTGAGGAGGGGCCGGGGGGGCGGGAGGGGGAGGCCTGAGGGGAAAGAGTCACAGAATCACCAGGTTGGAAGAGACCCACCGGATCATCGAGTCCAACCATTCCCATCAATCACTAACCCATGTCCCTCAGCATCTCGTCCACCCGTCCCTTAAACCCCTCTATGGCATCTTGGCTTGGATGAGAAGCGGCGTGACCAGCAGGGCCAGGGAGGTTCTTCTCCCTCTGGACTCCAAAGGGATCTGACCAGGCTGGATCCATGAGCTGAGAGCAACGGGATGAGGTTTAAGGAGGCCAAATGGCAGGTCCTGCCCTTGGGGCACAACAACCCTGGGCAGCTCCAGCCTAGGAGAAGTCTGGCTGGAAAGTGCCTGGAGGAGAAGGACCTGGGGGGGTTGGTTGACCATGAGGCAGCAGTGGCCCAGGTGGCCAAGAAGGCCAATGGCATCTTGGCTTGGATGAGAAGCAGCGTGGCCAGCAGGACCAGGGAGGTTCTTCTCCCTCTGGCCTCAGCCCTGGGGAGACTGCTCCTCGAATCCTGGGATCAATTGTGGGCCCCTCCCCACAGGAAGGATGTTGAGGCTGTGGAGCGAGTCCAGAGAAGAGCAACAAAGCTGGGGAAGGGGCTGGAGAAGAAGTCTGTGGGACCTGGGGTTGCTTAGCCTGGAGAAGAGGAGGCTGAGGGGAGACCTCATTGCTCTCTGCAACTCCCTGAGAGGAGGTTGTGGAGAGGAGGGAGCTGGGCTCTTCTCCCAAGGGACAGGGGACAGGACAAGAGGGAATGGCCTCAAGCTCCACCAGGGGAGGGTCAGGCTGGACATCAGGAAAAACTTCTTCCCTGGAAGGTTCTTCAGGCCCTGGCAGAGGCTACCCAGGGAGGGGGTTGAGTCCCCTTCCCTGGAGGGGTTTAAGGGACGGGTGGACGAGGTGCTGAGGGCCACAGGTTAGTGATTGATGGGAATGGTTGGACTCAATGATCTGGTGGGTCTCTTCCAACCTGGTGATTCTAGGATTCTCTGACAGGCTGGACTGAAACCAAAGCTGTGGGAGCAGCAGGATGAGGGAGGGGATTGTCCCCTCTGCTCCGCTCTGGGGAGACCCAACCTGGGGTCTTGCATCCAGATCTGGAATCTCCATCATAGGAAGGAGATGGAACTGTTGGAGCAAGTCCGGAGGAGGCTATGGAGATGAGCCAAGGGCTGGAGAACCTCTGCTAGGAGGACAGGCTGAGAGAGTTGGGCTTATTCAGCCTGGAGAAGGCTCTGAGGAGACCTTAGAGCAGCTTCCAGGGCTGAAAGGGGCTCCAGGGGAGCTGGGGAGGGATCAGTGGATGAGGGGAATGGTTTGAAGCCAAAAGAAGGGAGGTTGAGATGAGATCTGAGGGAGAAATGTTCTCCAGTCTGCCTCCAGTGCCTTGTTGTCTGCCTTCCCAGTACC
>JAUMJK010001837.1:0-139006 GCA_033558105.1 Coccyzus lansbergi
CCCTCCTACTACCCGCCCCCCCGCCCCGCCCCGCAACTGTCAATCTTCCGGCGCTGATTGACTGCTGCGGTTTGAGCGCCGCGGGGCGCGTTTCAAGCCTTTAGAAATGCCAGCATGGGCTCTGGAAGGGTCTTGGCGGCATTTAGAAGGGTCCTGTGTGGAGCCGACAGAAGCCGAGCGGATCCGAGCCGCTCTTCGAACTGCGTGGATCTCCGCACCGCCCCTCCCGGCTACTCCGCTCCTGTGGGGTGTCCCGTTCCCCTGCCCTGGGCAGCAGTACCGCTCCGCACGGCAGCACTGAGTCCCTCCCTCATTCATTGCCCAGGGCATCACATGGCTGTGCTTTCCGCGCTCTGATTGGTCACTTCTCAATCCCACTTTGCTAGTTCTGTGTTCCGATTGGCTGTGGTCCTTTTACAGTCAAGTTGCCCTTTTAGTATCAATTTGGCCAGCATGCCCTTAGATGCTCTATCTGCCATTTGATGCTCTTTTGCCCTTGTATTTTCGATCTGCCCTTTTATGGCAATTTGCCATTTTATGGCAATTAGCCACGTTTGCCTTGATGTGGTCAGTTTGCCCTTACACGGTCAATCGTCTGCTCCTGTGCGCACCCCACCTCCCGGGGCCAAGGCTGCAGTAGCGCCCCGCGGCCACAGCACGGCAGCACTGAGCCCACCCCCCCATTCATTCCCGAGGGCCTCAAATGGCTGCGCCTTTCGCACTCTGGGGTCCCGGGGAGCTGGCTGGTCCCTGCACCCCCCGGGAGGCAGGAGCTGGGCTGTCCCAGCTGCAGGGCTGCATGTGGGGGGCTCCTTCCACAGGAGGTACCTGATGCCCCCCCCCACCAAGCCCGAGGTCGAGCTGAGAACAGACACAACTCATCACATACACCTCAAGCACCTCGAGATAGAGACCTGGACTGCACAGGGCAGCTCGGGGGCAGCTGTCAAACCCCACAGAGCTGGGGCCTGGCACAGTTGTCACAGCCTTACTGCTGAAGAGCTTTCTAACTCTCCCCTAGAAAGTGTTTTTCACACTGCTCTCATATTTACCTCCTCTGAAGCCTCTGGTACTGATGTACATTAAGAAAAAAGAGATCCTGGCAATATAGACAAGCTAACAGTTTTCTTGGGCATCCCTACTTCTACTAATAAAACAAGGACAACGAAAGACAATATTGGCTGCAAATGTTTGTGGCAACATTTCTCTGAAGCTGCCTTACTGCAAACCAATTTGCTCACGGACAGCGAGCCCCGAGCGGCGCCGCCGGACACACACAGCTCCCCCGCGCCGCTCCCGCCCCCCCCGCCCTCGACCCGCGCCTCTCCGGGCGCCTCGGACTCACCCGAGCCCAGCCCCCGCTCGAGCCGGTCACGCTGGGGCCCTGGGGGCGCACGGGGGTCGCTGCCCCTCTCCCAGCTCCAGCACCCGTTGGCCGAAGGGCAGCGAAGGGCAGAGCAGTCCCGAAAGGCTGCGCGAGGATCCAAGCCGCCCCAAGGACTGCCCAGCCCCGCCCCTCCCGTCCCGGCTCGCCCGCCCCTGGGGGTCGTCCCGTCCCGCCCCCGCCGCGGGCTGCGGTACCGCTCAACGGCCACGAAGCGGCAGCACTGAGCAGCCGAAGTGCGCATGCGTGTAGTACAACATGGCGGCGCCCATAATGTAGCCACTACGCATGCGTGCCGTACAACATGGCGGCGCCCATCGGAGCTACTACGCATGCATTCTGCGCAATATGGCGGCGTCCGTATCTATGCACTGCGCATGCGTGCCGTACAACATGGCGGCGCCCATATCTATGCACTGCGCATGCGTGCCGTACAACATGGCGGCGCCCATAAAGACTCACTGCGCATGCGTTGTAGAACATGGCGGCACCCATATGGACACACTGCGCGTGCGCAGTACAACCTGGTGGTTCCTATTTCGATGCACTGCGCATGCGTGCCGGAGTACTTGGCTGTGCCTAGAATGTAGCCACTGCGCATGCGTAGCGCTCGCCCCCTCCTACTACAACCCCCAGCATCCTCAACGGGCAATCTGCCGGCGCTGATTGGCTGCTGCGGGTTTAGCGCCGTGGGGCCCGTTTGAAGCCTTTAGAAATGCCAGCATTGGCTCTAGAAAGGTCCTGTGGGCATTTAGGAGGAGTGTGGAGGCGACAGAAGCCGAGCGGATCCGAGCCACTCTTCGAACTGCGTGGATCTCCGCCCCTCCCGACTACCCCGCCCCTTTGGGTCGTCCCGTTACCCCGCCCTGGGCAGCAGTACCGCTCCACTGCCACGGCACGGCAGCACTGAGTCCCCCCATTCATTGCCCAGGGCATCAACTAGCTGTGCGTTCCGCCCTCTGATTGGTCTCTTCTCGATCCCACTTTGCCTGTGCCGTGTTCTGATTGGCTATGGCCCTTTTATGGTAAAGTGGCCCTTTTATTGTAAATTTGGCCAGTTTGCCCTTATATGGTCAATCTGCCCTTTTTTTGGTAATTTTTCCCATTTGCCCTTACGTGCTCTATTAGCCTTTTTATGGTAATTTGCCCGTTTACGGCGATTGGCCAAGTTTGCCCTTATATGGTCAGTTTGCCCTTATATGGTCAATCCCCGGGCCCCTTTGCGCCCCTCTGCCTCGGGCTGCAGTACCGCTCCGCGGCCACGGCACGGCAGCACTGAGTCTCTCCCCTTCATTTCCTAGGGCATCTCCTCGGACCACTCTAGGACTCTGAAGAACCCTCTAGAGCTTCCTGGGGACCCCTTTACAACCTTCTAGGACCATTATAAGACCACCAGAAACCCTCTAAAGCCACCTGGAACCTTTAGGGCCTTCTAGGAACCTTCCCAGACCGTCAGGAATCCTCTAGAGACCCCTGGGACCCCTTTAGGGCCTTCTAGGACCCTACTCGGATCTCCAGGAACCATTAGAGCTACCTGGGACCACTTTAGGGAGTTCTAGGACCCTTCTCAGGCCCCCAGAAACCCTCTAGAGCCCCCTGGAATCCCTTTGGGTGCCTTCTAAGACCCTTCTCGAACCCCTGGGAACCCTCTTGAGCCCACTGGGACCCCTCTAGGGCCTTCTCGGACCCCCAGAAACTCCCTAGAGCCCCCTGGAATCCCTTTGGGGCCTTCTAGGACCCTTGTCAGATCTCTACATAATGCTTGGCTAAAGCCCAAAGTTTCCCTTAGTAGTTTTTGTATAAGTAATTTTGCACGTAGACTGCCTTCATGTTTTCACACTGTAGCTGCTTCTCAACCTTGATGTATTCCAAACTTCTCTCTAACAACCTGATAAGGCCACACCGTTAGACCAGCATACATTCCCACAAATGTATATGCAGTTAACTTACATAATTTAAATCGAGCCTAGTAGTGCTGCTTACACGAAATCTTTCATTAAGCCATCAACACGTCATATTGAAGTCCCCCAGTGACTCTCTCGCTCCACCGTGCGGGCACCCGGGCAGCAGGATCGCCTTTCGGCCACTCGGTGGCAGCAGAGAGCAGGGGCGGACGTCTCGGGCAGCAGTAGCACGATTGAGTCACCGGCTGGCGGGTTTCTAGGGGGGGGTCCTTGGGGTCCTAGAAGGCCTTAGAGAGGTCCCAGGGTGTTCCTGAAGGGGTTCTAGGGATCCGGGAGAGGTCCTGGAAGGCCCACGGGGCTCTAGAGGGGTACTGGTAGTCTAAAAGTGTCCTAGAATCATAGAATAACCAGGTTGGAAGAGACCCACTGGGTCATCGAGTCCAATCATTCCTATCAAACACTAAACCATAAACCAAGAAGGCCCTAAAGGGGTCGCAGGAGGCACTAGAAGGCTTCTGGGGGTCACTAAAAGTGTCCGTTGAGCCCAAGCCCTAGGCGGGTACTCAAGGGCTCTAGATAGGTCTGGGTGCCTTTAGAAGGGTCCTGGGAGCCCTCAAAGGGGCTCTGGGAGTCCTAAAAGGGTCCTATAATGCTTTAAAGGGATCCCAGGGGCTCTAGAGGAGTCTTGGGGGTCCTAGTGGGCTACAGAGGGGTGCTGGGGGTCCCTACAGGGGTTCTGAGGGCCCTAGATGGGTATTTGGGGGAATCTAGATAGGTCGGGGTGCCTTTAGAAGGGTTGTGGTGGTTTCTAGAGGGGTCCTGGGAGTCCTCAAAGGGTCCTGGAATGCCTTAAAAGGAGCCCAGAGGAGGCTCTAGGTTTACTAGAAGGGTCCTAGGGGGGCTCTAGAGGGGTGCTGGGCGTCCCCACAGGGGTCCCGAGGGCCTTAGGTGGGCATTCAGGGGCTCTAGATAGGCCTGGGTGCCTTTGGAAGGGTCAAGAAGATCTCTAGAGGGGTCCTGATGGTCTCTGCAGAGGTCCTTGGGATCCTAAAAGGGTCCCAGGGGACTCTACTGAGGTCCTGAGGGTCCTAAAAGGGTCCTGGAAAGGCTTAAATGGGTCCCACAGGGCTCCCAAGGGATCCTTGGTGTCTCCAGAGGGCTCCTGGGGGTCCTGGAATGTCCTAAAGAGGTCCCAGGGGGCTCTACAGGGTTCCTGGGTGGCTCCAGAGGGGTTAATGAGCCTCAGCTGTTGTGGTGTAATCATGTCTGCTCACTCAACCTATATGCTAAGACTGAACTTTCTTATAATGACTTGCTGTGACTGAGGTCTGCCCTGGCATGTTCTGAGTTGATTAACTAGTTTGCAGACCATAATTATTTTCCATATTATACAATAATGGATTCGCATCATATTATTTTTAACATTGTAAAAATTTGCTTCTGGGAACGAGCTTCTTGAATTAATCACTGACTCATGATTTACTGCAGGAGATAGTATCTAACCTACAAGAAGCCGAACAGGAAGCTATTTATTTAAAAGATGGCAGCATCTGACAATTTATGACTATAGACAAAAAGACATCTGAGAAGAAAAAGAAGGCCAGATCCTGCAGTCTTTACATGGCCCTGGCTCTCAGATGAAAAGGAACTACTGTCTAGTAACTGGGGGATCTGCTTTTGAGATAGTGACAGCTGCAAGCTGACAAAGATTTGAAGAAAAAAAATGAGAGAAATAAGAAAGCAGTGTCCCAAGCTGTCAAAGCTCTGGGACAAAATTCTGTATTAAACAGAGAGAGGCTTGTGAAAGTTTCAAGTACTTCCTTCAAGCCAGAACCACCATTCCTATGTATTCCCTCTTACTGCTTCTGTCAAAGAGATTGAAAGGCATGAAAAGGAACTCCTTTCTCCTAAGCCCTCCTCCCCCTTGGTATCCTTATGAGAGAACAAATAAATCTGTCTATCAGCAGATTGTTCAGGTAAGTTTATTGTCACCATTCAGGGATATTGTCTGACCTCAGATAAAGATCAACAATAAATTCCTGGCCACAGAAAAGAATGAGAACATGAGAAAGCCCAAGGCTCTTCTTACCCAGCAGGTGTATCTTTACTATATCTCTCAGCAGCCGTAACAAGGGCTTTCTAAAAAGAGCAGGAAGCTGTAGGCTGGTAGCTGTAGGTACAACTCCACTCACAAGCTGCTGTGTTTCTCCTTTTTTTATGCATCTCTGTCATTGCAGGCAATTATTTGCCCAGAGCACTCAGAGGAGTGCTCCTGCATCTACTGGTACAGTAGGAAGTGGCTCCCAGCAACTGCATGCAGCAGAACCCGGACACCAGAGCAGGGTTCCTCAAACAGGACTTCAATCCAACTTCTTAGCAGATGCTAACTCACAGTCAGCAATCCTGTCCTTGGCCTGCCACAGTTGGCTGACTGATAGCTCTGCAGCTAATTACCAGCACTTGGTACTGTATATTAGAAGGTGATCATTAGCTAAAGGTGATTGAAAGCTTCCAGTTTTGTAGAAGTCAAATAATTACTGCAGCTAATGGGAGCTGCAAAAAGACTTTTCCTGGTGCTTTCATCTAATAAAACCAAGGAGAAAGCAAGCGCTGACCATAGAGACTGACTGTACCCATGGGGAATATTACCTAAGGGGGGGAGTCCTTCCTTATCAAGGCAGAAATGTACAGGAAGGGCAATGCAGGAAAAGCCTGCACCTTTGCCACTTCCTTACTCAGTGATGGACTCTGGGGCTGCTGCACAGCATCTGGCCTTGATACAGCACAAGCAAATGGTGGCTGTGCAAAGTATGTGTCACACCTCCACAGTACAGGGCGTGCGTGCCCCAACGCCCTTTGCCAGGTACCTTTTACAAGCCGGTGGACTTCAGCATTTCTGACTTGAGTCAGCACAAGCCAGCTGTCAACTGCCCAGAGTGGATCCTGCTCCAGAGGAAGCTACTCCCATTTGTCAATGTGAACCCTTCGCAAAATGCAAGTTCATACTTTCACACGACCTTTGTTCACTCACAGGTGAATCTCCTTCATCGCTCATATCTTAATCTTCAAAAGGAACTGGTGGGCTCCGGGCAAAGAGGCAAGAATGCTTTCACATATTTGGGAGCTCTGCTTTACGCAACCTCTATAGCAACTTGCCTTTGCTAGAAGTGATGAACAATACTGAGCCAGTCAGCAAAACACCCAACCTCAGAAGGAGTGGCAGGGGGCGGCAACGGTGTCTGCTCTTACACTGACATGAATCAACCGGCATTTCCCTGCACACAGCAGAGTTACAGTGATTTAAAACCTGACAAGGGGTTACCCAGAACCTGAACAGAAGAAGTACCTGGTTCTCTACCTCCATCCCGTGAACAGAATGCAGGGGATGGAGTCATTTGCACAGTGCAGACATGCACAGCTCCAGCCAGGGCAGTTCTCACCCAAAAAAACTTAGGACAGGTTCACAGCCTGTACAAAAGGGCCCACAGTAAAATGCAGCAAAACTCATCTGTTCTGCTAGGAACCTGAAGCAGCCACTGATATAGCCTTTGCTATTGTAAACCAGGAGTAAGACTACTAGAATGAATGGGGTAGAATGTTGTAATCAAGAAAAGCATCAGACAGGCCGTGCTATGTTTGCACTGGTAAGGCAAAAAAAAAAAAAAAAAAAAAAAATCAGACTTTTAGAGCAACTAAGGGATGAAAGGTCACCAGGAGCTCATGATGATGTGTGCACAAAATCACCTCAGACTGCAGGCAGAGCAAGCCGCCTCTACTACCAGTGGTGTCCCCAAGGACCCAGCCACCACCACAGCAATAACAGCTCAAGGGGGAGAGCACTGGCACCATGCAGAAACCTAGCACAAGCCATTGGGGCACCCCTACCTCTGTCCATCAGCTGTTCCTAAAAATTCCTTGTGTTCAGGCCTCTCCAAGGGTGTGCAGGACAAAAGTGCTTCCCTTGAACCCCTTGTATCTAAGATGACAGGATGCTTTCTCCCCCACAGGCAGCAAGAAACCTCTTTTCTTACCTGAGCAGGTGGCACTTGTCCACACGGTCAGGCAAGATGGGTTTCCCCTCCCTGGGCTGCGCCCTGTGGAGAGAGTGCTAGTAGGGTGCCTTGCACGTGGAATCCTGTGGCATACCGCTCACAGAGCCCTTGTATCTGCCTGATACATCAGGGTGAGGAGCGGATCTGTACGATTCACAGTCATGAAAGTTAAGCATTGGAAGATTCCTGGTGTGCCCATTTTTAACTGGTGCTGAAATTCTGCCACGCCAAGACTGCAGGCATGGCCTTACAGAACTAACATAACTCAGAGAAATCTCACTGAGGGATGAGTTTATGATACGAAGAAGGAGCGTAGAGTGCTTGGAGAGATCTTCACATGTTGACAGACCTTCAAATTTATCTTAGCCTCATCTTAGAGGCCTCCTCATTGTGATGACACTCGAGTAATCCAGCATTCAGCAGCCTGATGTATTTGAACATTTCAAACCCCCTCCAGGAGTAAACGTACTCCAGAGGCAGTAGAGCTGCTCTGCTGGGATGGGCTGGGAGGGAGAGCTTGGTGTGCAGGTTCAGAAGGAGACCATGCGCTGCTCTGCTGCACTGGTGGAAGCAGTTGCTGAAGATGCGAGCAGAGTGGCAGTGCTTTATGCCTCTCACCCCTGCACGGAGATCATTCAAACGGACAAACTCCTTGTGCTGTCAAACAGTATGACGTGCAAAAATCAGCCTTGAGTCGTTTCTATGCCTCTCCAGTCATCTCCCTGCCCCAGCTCTGGCACAGCGCTTCTTAACTCTGACCTCCAGAGCTGCGTGAAAAGAGTTTGCTTTTCTGCTTTTGAACCTTTATTACTACAGAATATCCAAAACAACAAAACCAACAACACAGTTACAAAAGTAGTTCACAGATAAATGTGAAGCAGCCTGTGTTTGAAATGCTCTGTGTCACTGTACTGAGTCAAATATAAAACAATACATATTTATCCATATATAAAATATAAAAGGAACCATACATCAGAAATGTATAATCAAGGGCTATGGAGGCCTTCGTGGTATTTACAGACATGTGGCAAGGTGGGAGGGGCATGGGAGCAGGCAGTGTCCGTTCAACAGCAAGTCTTACATGCATCTGTGAAAGTCTGTGTGGACAGAGAGAAACTCAGCCCTGATGGAAATGGTTTGAGGGTTCTGCATGACTGACGGTTTGGGAGAAAGCCAATACCCAGGGCTGGATCAGTCATGGGCCAAGGCAAACATTGAGCAAAGGCACCCCCTGCCTTTGCCCAGGCTCCGACAACCATGTTGTGTTAGCTAGCTGCACATTCCCAGCTATGAAACAGAAGGTCAGGCCCATCGCCAGAAGGGAAGGGAATAAAATAAAGTAAAAATAATAATAATAATAATAAACTCAACGGAGAAGGGTTCCATGTTCACATCAATAACAGATCTTCAAAGCAGCCTCTGGCCCAGCAGCATGAGGCTGAGCTCTTCCCAGAGGCAGTGTATTCAAGTAAAGGCAACAAAAGTTGAGGCACTGAGTTCTGTTGGGTCAAACTTGCCAGCTTTGAGAAAAATCCCAGTAAGTGCTGCCTGAGGCTCCTTATAGCTCCTTGAGGATAATCTGGAATTTGTCTTCTGCTTCCACCACGTCCAAGAGAAAGGCCATGTGGTTGCTGTAGTGCTGGATGATGTTGTTGTCCATGTTTACCAGGATCCTATAGGAGAGGGAGAATGTCTGGCTCAGATGCAGCACATGAAAAGGTTTGCAGAGCATCTTAGCAGAGGGAGCTGGGAATAGCATCACTGACAAAGCCTCGTGGCACAGGATGACACTCTCTGAAATGTCTCCACATAAACATCCCCATTAGAAGTTGCCTTTACTGCCCTGTTACTGATCAATGTTGCGTTATCGTGGCTGTGCTCCTCACTTGCCAGCCAGCCAGGTGGGTTGGCTGCTGCCAGGCTGCTCCAAGTCACAGCTGGCACAAGGAGGCACTGCAGTGTCCACTGAATCTATCTGGAGTGGCTCAGCCCCTCTAATTAAAGCCACAGTACAACACAAAGAAACATCTTGCAGAGCTTTTTTGCAATTCCACCCTTGACATGCTTAGGCCCAGCACTTGCTACGCAGGCAAATTAATCTGGATTACAGCAGGGTGTGAATTCAGAGAATTGCTCACTCCTCAATTCTTGCCTGGGTGCTTTTAGGGGTGCATTATTCTGAGCAAGCTGAAACTGCTCTGAGACTAAGATGGTAGTGGTTTGGAATAGGACGCCCTTCTCCTGTTCCAGAACAACCTTCCATGCAGACGTGCCCTGAGCATTGCCTGGAAGCCCATTCTGCAAGGAAAACACACACAAGGTAGGCCAAGCATAGGCAGCCAGCTGGGCCAGCCGCTGGCAGATCCCTCCCCATGCTCAGGGGGGCACCTCCAACCTTGCCGCAGAGCACGCGGGTTCTCCGACCTTGAACGGATTACATGGAGACACGGGGAGATGGAAACATTTCAACAGCTGATTTAAACCTGAAGCTGTGGTTCTGTGCCAGGCAAGAGCCCCTCATTATTGTAATGGAAGTAACAGGGCAGCTTTGCATCACCCCACTGGGTTCCCATAAATCAGATGTGAAATTTGTAACTGTTTGAAGGAAACTATCTTTCATTGCAGAAAGCACATCCTCTCCAGCTTCCTGCTGGCGTTATTAATGGCATAATAGCATTAATTATGCAATACTCCACAAGCCAAAATTAAAAATAAGAAAAAGAAAAGGCTGAGCATCTAACAGTTTTAACAAGCACAAGCATTGGGCCCGGTGTGCCTCTGGTGGTCAATGCACCACACCAGGTTGCAGTGACTATCTCCTGCCCACCTGATCACAGCACCTACAGGCAGGCTTGTCACAGCCACAGCTCAGTGTGCCCAAACTGTCCAGTCTGTTCCAGTGTCAGCTCTGTCCCAGGACTCAACGCAGCGCTGCCTTTCAGCGCTGCGCAGAACACTTTACCAACAGGCTATTCATGCTGTCACGGCACAGTCACGGAAGGCATCCAGCCCCACACAGGGGGAGGCTGAGACAAAGGGTCTCACACTGTCCAGGGGTCTTTCTGATGAATTACAACCTTCAGGGCTGCATCTCACCTCCTGGCACCGAACAGGAGTGGTGCTGGGGGCCAGAGGGCCCCGCTCCCCAGTCCCTGGGTCCCAGGGAGTCTGGCCTCCGACAGCTACCCAAAGAGACAGCGCGGATACCATGGAGTGGGTTGTCACAAAAACCCTCACAACAGAGCTGCTCCAATTACCTCTGGCTATCTTAATGCAAGAAGCCAGAGAAGTCACCTGTGCCTCTCCCTACCATGCCTCCATCGGATTTCTCAACCACAGAATTCAAGGGAGTGTTGATGAGGAGTCTGAGTTCCGTATTGCTTTTCTAGACCAAACTTTACCAATATATGAAATCTCTTATTATTGCTCCTGAGTCACCCTGAGACTGAGTTCATTGGAATGAGCTCATCATGCTAAGGTGGCCCAGGGCTAAGGGTAGCATCTCGCTGCTGTAAATCCAGATGGTACCACTGAGTTGCACACATTTACACCAGCTGAAGACCTGACCCTTAAGCTGTAATTACTAGGAAAGGACTCTTTAGGGCGGAGCCATAGGATAAAATTACTCAGAAAATTAAATCTGGGGGAGGAAGAAACAGTGTCTGCCATCTAGTAGATTGGAGAAAATCTTGCATGCACCCCACACTGGCATTAACCGATGACATCAGTCATGTCCGGCTTCCATTAAACGACGTGTCAAATACTTTTTTTCTAATTTCCTTGTGTTGCCATTTCTTTTAAGCAGATACCACTCAGCTCCTCCATTTTAGGGTAGAAATGGAAAGGACATCTGCCCATGTCATTTAATAATGACATCCCAGTCATTATTAAAGAGCACTCACTACTTATCAGATCAAATAATGAACAAAATCAAAGCAAAAGAAAGGCCTCTTCCCTGAAGCAGTGCCATTTCCTGGTCCACCTGCAAGCTCCTCAGCACTTGGATCTCTCTTGCAGGGCAGATGCACACAGTCAGCTGGCTCAGAGCACTCCAGCCCAAGCTGGAGTTACCAGAGAGGAGCTGTTGTCTGATGACAGTCTAATGACCTGTGACGGCAACATAAGGAGCCACCACCACAGCTGACACACCTCAGTTTTGCCTCAGTCCTAAAGCTGTAATAATAAACTGACCACCCTTGTCCTTTGCAGTTGTTCTGCTTCAAGATCAAACTCTGACTGAAGGAGTATGGGACAACACTACTCTTCAGGCTGCCGGTGTTGCTCTTTTTCTTTGAGACTATTTCCATTCCTGGGGCTAATGGATGAGTGGCACCTGACAGCACTGAGGACCCTGAGGTCAGGAACAGATAGAAGAGCCTCCTGACAAATTCAGATACGTCACTATGGCCTAACCATCATCTTAAAATTAGGACCATATCTAAAGCCCCTTCTGTACGGGGAAATGTAGCTCATATGTGGATTTAGAGGTGAGAGGGTTGTAACAGCTTCCCGGTTCAGTGACGCCCATGTCACTGCCTGAAGGAGTAACCACTACCTCTCCCCACTCCCACCCTTCAGCTGCCTCCAAGACTCACTTGCGCTCTGCTTGCCTTGAAGCAAACAGGCTGAGGCCCACGGGGATCAAGTTATGGTTACACCAAATGAGCTGGAAGACCATATCCAAGGAACTTTAGGACTTTCTCATCTCCCTGTTACCAGAAAGCAAATGCAGAAACAGAGCTTCCTTGTTTTCCTATGCAGAGCCCTCTCTTAGTGAGAACAGCAGGAATGCATAATGCGGGACCTGTCATCAGCCTTGTTTTTCTCCCCGTCTCTCCCCATGCTCAAACTCTGCAGCAAGGCCAGCAACGAGTTCATCTTGCAAGGTAGCCACTGCTGCTTGCAAAGCCTGATTGTATCTCGCTCGCTCTGCGAGAAGGGCTCTGTATTGAGCTTTACGAAAGTAAGCTTGGGAGTTTGTGAGTTGTCCCCTTTCCATCAGCTGGACTAAACTCGCTGCCAGAGAAGGGACAACCCTGATGGAATTCTTAGTCCAGAAAAAAAATTCAGAAAGTAGCACCTGGCTCCATGTCAAGACAGGTGCCTTCCAGGGAAGACTCAGCAGCTTGTCCCCGGCTCATGCAAATCAGCACGATTTCCTCTCAGCCATGGGAGAGATCCACATGGATCAGTCACTAATAAACACCGTGCTGAAATCACTTGAGAAGCCATTTCACATTTACTGCAAACCTCACCTGCCATCCCTGCAGAGCTATGCCTGTCTCTCAGAAGTGCCTAGCAAGAGTCAAGTGAGACCTGCATTTCTGTACAGGGGCTGCACAAGAGCCACTAATGCCCAGAAGGGCTTGCTCAATCACCTCCCAAGTGAGTGTGAAGTTTCCTGTTGACCTCCTTGGGCTGGGAAAAGACAGATCTCCCCTCTTCTCTACAGGGACTGTCCATGCTCTTATTGAGCTGGTATAGTCTCTTGCTGAGCCAGGACACTTTGGTTTGGAAGAAGCAAACATTTATAACTCTCTGATGGCAGTAAGATAAGTTCTCCATAACCTCAGACTTTCAGGCTGAGACGCAAAGGATCAGTCATTAAATTATCTAAACAATTCCTCCTTAACTCAACTTCCTTTCCTTGGGAGATTTTACACTCCAAGCAAATATAATACAAACAAGAATTATCCCAAATATTTAAAGTTCAGAAAGATCTAAGTTTTATATGCACCAAATAGCACGGACCTCACATGGCTTTACTTTTTATTATCTTGTTAAAATTCTACTTCAGCCTATGGCAAGGTACCAAGGAGAATGGGGTTTTAGAGGAACAGCATAAAAGCAGATGGGAGATTAGCTTACCCTCTTTTGCACTTTTTGTAGACTTTATAAATGCTTTCTTCAGGAAGCCCATATTTTTCTGAAATCTGTGAGAGAAAACATGGCAATACTTTCTACTTGTAAAATGAAATTCCTATGATAAAAGTCAAAGATAACCCTGAGCTGGGTCTATTCAGCAGCAAAGGATAACCCCTCCGTTTTACTCAAGAAAAAAGTGACAAAGCAATGATCTGGACAGGGGCAATTCGAACACATCTATCTCTTGCAGCAGGCAAATGGGCAAGCTGCAGCTCAGCTTTGGTTCTCTTTTGGACAGCTACTGCCACGTCAGGAATCTTGGGGAATAATCTTCATTTTCTTTCTCTCATTCCCTGGCCTATTTGGGGCTTGATGCTTTAACCTGCTGGGCAGAGAAAGCGACGAGCTCTTCATTTGCTGATGCATCCAAAGGTGAGAGACACCACAGAAAGTGTGTAACTATAGATGCGTCTGACTGCAGTTTTTGCTTAGGTTTTAAGCCAAACTTCAAAGCTCTCCTGCAGAGCCTTCCCAGGCAAGTACAGTTACAGTTACAGTTTTAGGGTGGCAGGGGTGTTCTGGAGTTTTTTCACAAGTATTTTATGGAGCGGTTTTTTGCACTTGGGGTGAGAGGTGGGGGGAAAGAAGACGGCAAAGAATTCACTGTGATGACATTTTCCAAACTCTTCATTTTTAGAACTTCGTAAAACCAACAGACCTTAAAGTGCAGCCATAAATCCATCCCAAATCTGGGAGGTTTATTGTTTGTTTCCTTCCCAGCAAACCCCAAAGCGAGGTAGATTATCAGAGATGCTACCAATAATCGTCACAGAAATATGTCTTTATGCTTCTCAAACACAACACAGGGAATTCCAGTGTGAGGCCAGGACTGGCTTCAGATTGCACATCTACAGCCTTGAAAATGGAAAGGGTGTTTTACAATGGAAAATATGATTGCATTGTCACTAGTGGAGACTCATATTATGTTCTAAACAAAACATCTTGCCTTACAGTGTGCTCCTCCACTCTGCAGCATTAACAACACACTGCTCATGCCAGGAGCTGTGTGTGGACTTAAACTGCTACTCGCTATTTCCATTTCCATTCTCAAAAAAAAGCATATGCGAGATATAAGCAGTCATATCCAGCATCCCCTATGCCAAGAATCAGCATCCTTTTATTTGCAGTTTGCTCATGTGCCACAGTTTGTGGATAACACTTACAGCTGTTCTGAGGCCCTGAAGATCTGGTGTCTTCAACATGAGAGCGTCAAACACTTCCTCAGATTCCCTTCGCACGTACAATAAGACTGAAAGAGATAAAGCACAGCACGGAATGATGGCTCTTTATACCACGTTCTCAGAGCAATATGGCCTCATGTAATTCAAGATCCAGGGTTACTTGGGTCAAATGAAACACCACATTCAAGAAGAGTTCCCATTCCAGGAATTACCCCTCTGAGGATCATCTTCCTTGGTTTGCTTTGGAGGTATCGGGTCAAACTCATCTGCGAACGAGACACCACTCCGTTTCAAGGGCAACCTAAACAAAAGGAATACAATACGCTCAATAGGACAGAACAACAGCAGCAAATGAAACAATTCCAGGAATTTGACTTTTGATTGAACAACCGACTACTCCAATAAGCATCCAGCAATTAAATATCTATTCCATAATTAAGGCAGCAGAGTGTCCATCAGAGTTTTGCCTAACACATATAGGGACAGCAGTGAATGCAGGCAGCGGTTTTGGTATTACATCATAAATGTAGGCAAAAGCCTTTTGCACCTTCATGGCACTAGACAGTGATCAAGCCTAGGGTAAATACTGGCTCTCCCTACTCTAGACACATTACAAGCGTGATTTCTACTTCACCCCAGTTTATTTCACGGCAGTATCAGCCCTCTGGTTACCAGAAACTGTCAGTGATAGTTCTGCGACCATCATCATCTCTTTTTCAGAAACCACCTCCATAAGAATAGCAGAACAGTCAAGGACCACAGTCATGCTGGAGTGGCTCATCGATAGTGCAAGAAATGTATCTGCATTGGTGCATCCCTTAAGTACATTCTAGGCCAAAGTTTAACACATATTTTGACACTCAGGACATCAGAGAGGCACTGTGCTGTGTTGTTATGCATCTATATACTGCCTATGCATGTCAAATAACCATGACATGCCCAAATAAAGAGAGCAGCTGATGGACAGAAATTACAAATTTCTTCATCCTTACCTGTTTGCAGAGTTGGGAACAGCGGGGGAGAGCACCTTGAAATAGAAAGAAAACATCGATTTCAGTATCATTGTGTGCCGGTGAAACTGGGGAGAAGGTAACTGGGCACATTTTAAATATGATTTCCCTCCTCCCAGTCCATAATTCTTCCTATGCAATTAAACCCAAACATCTGTATGCGTTTCTTGCATTAAACAAAGTCTCATTTAAAGAATCTATCTGGATTGTCCTCTGCCTAGAAGAGACTTGAACCCATACCTACGTAGATCCAAAAGCAGATCAAATCACATAACTTGCTTGGGATCATTCTTTGGTTCATTTAGTCCGTGGTTTTGATGCCGATGCATTGGTACAACAGCCACTGAAACAGGATTCTACAGTATTGTCACAGTTGGCTTTTCCCCCTTTTTAACAAACTGAGACAGTTGTTTCTTTGAAGGAACACTGATGACCCCTGAAGGACACTGGTTCTAGGTTTTCTCAGGCTTGAGAGGATAGAGAAAGGTAGAGGACAAGCGAGAGATGTCCCACATATGCAAGGACTGATACAGTTGCATTTTTCTACAGTTTATTTTCTGCTGATATTTTTACTACTATACCAGTCCTCTGAGGAAGCTGCAGATGATGCCTGTAAACCACAGGAACATCTGTCTGGAAGGAACTTGGAAAGGTTATCTATCTTGCCCATCACTGTTGCATGACTATCTAGGTTTCTCCTGACCGCTACATCTTCAAGTTCACAACATTTCCACATAAGAATTGTGGTTTGGTTTTGTTTCCTTACATAACACAAGCCATGTCTGGGGGACCGATCAGTTTGGAAATGATGGGGGTGACATACAAGGGCAACAAGTTGGTTGTTTCTTGAAGGGACTTACCGTGCCACACCTCTGCAGGTTTGAAAAATGGACGTTGGGGATAAACAGGACTGGCTGGGTTTCGAGGTCAGTCTCTGGCCTCAGGAACGTGATTTCATTCCCTCTGAAGCCAGAGAGCAAACAGCCTTTCAGACCTACAGATGGAAAAACCAGTTCATCTCAGTTCAGATAGCAACTTAGGAGGCAACTACATGCAGAAATGGGAAGGCGCCTGCCCAAGGCCTCACAACAGAAGTACTAGAAAAAAGCCAGGACCCCAGAGAATGAGGTCTTCAGGCACTGCACGGCACTGTCTGCTTTAGGGAAGGCGCCCTGCCAAGACCCTGTGACAATTCAGAAAGGTTGGCGAGTATTTATAAAAGTCTTTGAGAGTCTCGGTAGGAGAGCAGAAGAGGACCTGACTGACAACCTATTTCTGAAAGGTGCTGATTTCATCAGGTTTGGAAATAACGAGGGCCAGATCTCGCAGAAGTTAATGGATAGGACTACATGGATTTCAGCACGCTTCAGATCAGGTAACAAACATTATCACTGACCATTGTTATTGGAATCCAGGCATTTTCCTTTCCTTCTGAACTGTTTCCTTTCATCATCCCGCATTTTCCTCTCTGCTCCCTGTAGTGAAGATAAGGCAAAAATTAGGACATTGAGAGTTTTAACATTAGCAAGACAGGGTTTACTGGCCACCTCTGAGAGATAAGCACGTTAAGGTAAAAGCAGCCTTTATTAAAAAGTGTTCATCTCGGAGAACGTCTACAGGCCATCCAGAACTTTCTGATGCTTACAAAGTAGAAAACAAAATCAATATTTCCTTCTAAAGATGAAAAATACCGAATAAAATAGCTGTGGGGAATTTTTCAATGGGCTGATATATCAGGCTGGGGAAGAACCCCCAAAGATATTCTCATCTCTTCTGCTATTTAGAAACTTGTCAAAGATAGAGTTTAGTATGAGACACAATCCCAGGTAGGTCTGACATAGGGAAAACTTTCTAGTTACTCTGTACTACAAAGGCCTCAGCAGTGCAGAGACATCCCTGCTGTCCCGTCTCCCTCAGCTGAGGGGGCTAGCCATCTCTGTTCCTCAGTCCTGACCTCCAGGCTGTTCTAAACTCTCATGGACTCTCTGGTTTCCCTTCTGGAGTCACTGGCCATCAGTTCAAAATCCCTCTCAGACAGCCTGGAGGAAAAGCAGTGATACCTTATCGCAGAATATCTTGATCTGGCAGACAGCCCGGTGCACCAGCTGGCTGGTTCCATTGCCATAGTCGTAAGTGTCTATCTGGAGGTTAAGTGGGACGCCTTTCACTCCTTTCTGGGAGGAGAAGTCAGTACTCAGGCAATTCACTCCAATAAACACCTGCAAACAGGAACGGAGATTGATTAGGCTTGCTGGCACTGAAAACACGATTCACCAGCAGCAATGAGAGCTGTGGACAGGAACAAAAGCAGGCGTTGAGATATCCTTCCATCCCTCACAGCATCAGCCAAGCATGTGAGCTATTCGTTTCTCAACTGAGTGCAACCATCAGTCCTTCCTGGCCACAGTCCCCTCCTCAACTCCTACTGCAGCTTTATGTCTCTTTATTAACAGGCTATCCACTCCCATCAGCTCAGGTAAGCAGATCAGATGCAAAGTCTGCCTGGGGATGTTCTCATTGATATTTCTGATCTTCCATTTGAACAAGGGACCCTCAGACACCAATGCCCTGGAGGAAGGGAGGAGCGCTAAACTACAGCTTCAGGAATTACAAATCATTGCTGCTAGTTAAATAAATACTTATCCCATGCTGGTCTCCTTGATTACTAGGATGGAGTTACCTCCAGTGGAAATATGTGAAGAAAAGCTGAGCACAAATATAATCCACGTTGTGTCCCCAAATTACCAACTCTTTTTTTGTGACCTTGAAATTTCTCCTGGACTCTGGGGGCAGATTTGCAGCTGCTAAAGCTCCCACAGCACCCTCAGCAGGGCTCTGGCTGAGGAGGTCAGCTCTGAAACCTAACGTCAGATTTAGTCAGTACCTATATATAGAAAAGAAAACTACTTAACTGTGATGTGAAGTTTAATTGCAAGAAGAGAAGTAACAGGTGCTACAGATGCAAATATGTGACCCCTCCTGTCGCGGCTCCCAGGCCTTGTAGTTCTCTGAAGTCTCACCTTTACCTGCCCCAGGCCAATGCAGGTACAGAGTTTCTGCTAAGAGTTAAATCCAGTTTTGCTGAGGTGCCCCCAAGGGCTTGCCACATACCTGACATATTTCCATTTCTGACAACTTTGCCTTGAAGACATTTGTTAACCTCTTGGATTGTAAAAGACTGAGGACGCCTTTGGGCTAAAAGAAGGGCTTATTGAGACCTCAAAGCAAACCAGAGTTTTCCCAAGCTACCAGCTTCAGAGAGATGGGGTATTTATGCTTTTCTTTTTGTCTTAGTCACTTCATCTTTTCTAATACGCTCCTTTCAATACACACTAGATACAAAGCGTTAATGAGTGACTCTCAAGAGATGCAAAAGAGACAGCTGAGCTAGAAAGGTGTTGAGAAAAGCTTTACGGATTTTAAGGTCAAAAGGGATCTTGTAACCTGCCTGGCTCCTTTCCACATCGCACAAAGTACAGAAGTGTGGTCGGTCATTTCTGCACTAAAATGCTGTCTTGATAGGAGAGGTTTTGTTCCCTAAGCTGTGATTTATTCAGATCGGTTTCACCTACGTGTGAGCAGAGACCTGATCTAGGCTGCCTGCTGCAAAAGGCTCTCTTCGGAGTTACGCATCAGTCCGAAAAAAACATCTCCGAGATAGTTTCAGGTGTACCCAGAGTGTTTATTAGCTAATGGCAATGCTTAAACATACAGAGAAACACGGTATCCTTCCTCACTGCCCTGGCAAACAAACTCTACTTGGGGCCGCTGGAATGGACTTGTATAGATTTTAAACTCTCCTTGTCTTTCAGCTGGGAAGAGGGAGGTGCATGCCTGGGTCTTGCTGTGGACCAAGGCTTCCTATATACCTTCCACAATCATTTTGTACCTTTGCTTCTTCGTGGATGTTCCACACAAAGGATAGTGCATTGTAGGCTAACTCCTCGATGTTCTGCACCGTGTTGAAGTTTTCTTTACAGTCAGCTGAAAGGCAATGGAGAAGCAGTTTACGCTCCGGCTGCAAAAATGGTTACGTTCCCTAGGCTTTCCACTCCCCGGAAGCCTGCCTCTCACTGACTTCGATGCTAAAAGAAGTCTTGTGATATACTAAAGGCCACCTTTGATACCACCGGATAAACCTTAGTGTGCATATATAAGGGATAGGCCAAAAATGACAAAAAGGTGTTGGCTGATGACTGCTGTTTTAGTAGTGACGTTATGCAGAGTCAATGTAGACCGCTTCTAACTTCAACAAATGTTTGTCTCACTGAGCCATAAGGTGCTCAGTGAGGTGCCCAGCTGGACAGACAAAAGCTCTGTCGAGGCCAGCACAACACACGGTAAAGCCTACGTGGTGGCAGTGGAGAAGGATGAGACGTACTGAAACCTTTTCTAGCTCAGATTCCTAGACTCCAAGAGGCCACAGGTCACATCTGTAAGAGCCAAAATAGTTTAGCAGTTTCTGTCTCTCTGACTGAGGCTCTTTGATGTATCTTGGCCTCCTAGCACAAGTCCCTTCACCTAGGAAACACTATCTTAAACCTGCAAGAGCTTCTCCACGAGAAAGAATCAGAAGCCAGCAGTTTCAGCCCGCTCCCCTCAACTTTCCCCCAAGACAGATTCTGGAGCTTCAACTCTGTTATTGTGTACTAGAAATGCAGTAAAAGGGTGCTAGAAGTTATCAACCCCACCCACCCATCACAATCAAACAGCTCTGCTCATACCGACATCAATGACTCTCTGCTTGGCCGTGGGCTGTCGGGAATGCCAGTGCTTCCAGAACTTAAGCTGTTCTGTTGGGATTTTTTCATTGTCAAAAACAATCATCACAACACTCTGTAACGCAGCAAGGATATCCCATGTTAGTAAACATTGCAGGCTAATGCTTGGTGCCTGCATTGCTCTTTCCATCCAGTGCATCCATGCGCCGTTCAAGGGCAGCTTAGCATCATCATTAATATTTTATTGCTGGGGAAACTGAGGCAGACAAGGGAAAGGACTTGAACATGGTCACGCATGCAGGCAGTGAGAGGACCGGGAGCAAATCTGAGATGCCCTGTATGTCCCCTAGTCATGCTGCCCATGAGTTTCCACTGACTCCAAGGCACACAAGGACACTGCGCTGGGGGAATATCAGCAGTGCTGCAGTAAGTATTAGGCTGGCACAGCCTAAAATGTCTTTTTCTAGCCATTCTGAGTTTTGGGAGTCCTGTAAATCTTGAGCAAAGTCTAGCCCCTAAATGCCACCAAGGACTGGACAACCAGGGTTGGTTTTTTTCTGGGAATTCAAGCTCAGCTTAGTCTCGGGGGGTGTCTCTGAGGCCTGGTCACATATCCCAGGAGCCAGACGCAGAGCCTTTCTCCAGCTCAGAAGTCTTCCCATCAGGGCCCAGAGTGAGCCATCAGCTAGGAAGGCCTTTTGGGCACCCCTGACTTTTCTGTGAAACATTTGAACTGCCAGGTAACATGAAGGCTGTTGCTGTTCCTCAGAGGATTATCTTGCTATGAGTGAATCCAGCCCACTCATTGCTTTAAGCCAACAGGAGCTGCAAAGCCATTACTCTTCGTGTTCAGCTCCGTTCCCAGACCAGTACAATTGCTGGATGTCTGATTACAGCATGTGTCAGCAAAATTGTCAGCTTGTCTCTTACCTTAACTTTATTTGAGGACAAGTGTAAACATTTGCTGTCTCCAGCTGTCCGCAGCGTGATGGGGTAGAACTGTCCTTTGTTGAGGTAGGCCATGGGAGAGTCTCCAGATTTTATGTGAATGGCTTTAGGTGACCCCAGAGTGTATTCAAAGTCACTTGTATGGAACAGAGAGAGAGAGAGAGAGAGAGAGAGAGATGAATAAGCACACACTGCTGTTTCACTCCAAAAAGCAAAACAAGAGACATGCAAGTCTCCACCCTTACAGATGGCAGACACTGTACACAGAGGAATCTCTGCCCTATTACCCATCTCACATGCCCCTACAGTAGTGAATAAGCACTTCTCAGCCTAGCAGATACTGATCCTCCCCAACACCCTGGGGAGCAGCAGTTCTCAGATAGCCTCACGTTACCCTTTGGTTTTGGCTTAAAAAATACCCATACATTATGGTAACCAGTACTGTTCTGTGGATGGCTACAGAACCATTGCACAACCAAAAGCCTAAACCAAAACAAACAAAACCAGGTACCTGTGATGAGACTTTTGAGGCATCCTAAACTCAGATTCCTGTCTCCAAATTCACACTCATAAACAGCTAACCCAGGAAGACTCTGTCCTAATGGGTCCTGTAGAAACAGGAGGATGTGCAGGACATTGACACCTGTTTGTTTATCCAGGTACTTAAGAATGGACTTAGAAGCCCAGCTTGTTGAACACACAGTCTGGTGGGCAACAAATTCAACCTTCAGAGAAAAGATTTGTAGTGTTACATAGAAGGAGGTGTCACTGTTGACAAGCAAATTTAAAAGAAGAGCCTGATTTTCAGGAAGCCCTGCTCTTGGGCATTCTCTAGAACCTATGAGCATTCAAACCATGGCACTGTAGCTCTAATTGCTTTCTTCTGTGAGGAATCTGTGCAAGCCACCACCTATACACAAGTCTTCACAGAGACTCTTCAAGTGCCCTGGATTTGTAGATCATCATATTCCTATGTATTCACCAATCCACCTCTTTTTTCTGCCCTGTCATCCCTGCAACGCCATCCGTGAAGATAGGTTGGGCAGCTCCTCTTATCTAGAGCCAGGAGAGCCCAAGAACTTCAGTTCACGAATAAACAGCAAACAAAGTCTCTCACTCATGAGTGCAAACTGCTGTTCGTATGAAAATCTCCACATCTGACAGCTGAGTCATGGATTCAAGTGACTCAGGAGGCAAATAAAAAGTGGGAGGTGGAACAGTGTTACCTGCTTGGAGGTTCAAGGCGGTATCCAGAGCATGAAAGCTCTGCCTGAGAGAGGAGTGGAATGGAGGAAGAAATCTCCCACGTTTTAGGAATGAAAGGCAGTGGCACCTTTAAAATCATGGCCAACTAACAGTGCTAAATCCAAAGTGAGAACCTAGACCCTAGATGAGGAGGACACTTAACACCCTCACTGACTGTGATCCTCATTTTCTCTGTCATTTATTCAACCCCAAGTAGCTTGTGGAAAACCGATGCAGTCCCCTGGACCTACCTGTAGTGCAGAAATCAAGCAGAGCTCCCCAGGAAGGGGCTGTAATGCACAGCAAACCCTTACATGGAAGACCTTATTGCCAAGTCTCTCCTCGTGCAGGTCAAGGTGCTGATATGATGTGACCACAGCATTGGAAGCAGCTGGCACTGAATTCACACCAGTTTGGCCAACAGAATACAGTCTGAACCAGACAGGCCTCAAGATAAAAACATGAACTGGCACATCTTTATCTAGTAACTTGAATTTAAGCCTGCGTTTGCCTCCTTTCCAGCAAATAATTTCAAATTGTAATCCCTGCTTCAAACTACAAACACTAAAATCCATCACTGCTTTGTGTCTAAAAAGTCATGGAATAGCAAGTTGCTTCTAAGACACCAGGGGGACACAAATTCTCTCCAAAAATGTGGTATCTGTAACTTTGCAGTGGTCATTGCAAGACTGGCACTGGGGCATGGAAAGGGACACAGCCAAGCGCACTGGAAACCCAGAGACAATGGATTGGCAGTTACCTCTTAACACCATCTGTAGCATAACTCTCGGGACAAGGTGGCTCCGGTTGGGGTTTCAGGATATCATTGAAGAGTAGTGACTGTAGACAAGTGGAAACAAAAGAGTCAGAAGTGGAATCTTACATTGCTTTGTCCATCCACCTTCTCCCAGATATTACAACAGAGGCCACAGATCAAACATAGACCTTCACTTCAAAGCCTTATCCTGCTTCCAGAATCTATGTAAAAATCCCAACAACTCCATAGGAATGATGGTATCAAACTTCTAATGCAAAAGCAAAGTTCCCACTGACTCCAGCACGATCAAACACTAAACTAGAGCCAGCCTCACACAGAACCCCCTGGGCTGCACTGTCAGCATGCACCCACTAACAGCTCTGACCTCCTGGGGATCTTCTTTGAAAGTGCTGTCTGGCTGCCACCTCTGCTGCGGTGGGGCTACAGAGATGGTCTCGAAGAGGGAGTTCAATGAGCTGTCATATACATCCCCTGGAGGGACCATATAGTTGTCTGGGCTGGCATCCAGCTTGCTAGTGCCTGGTGGAAGCGTGGCTTGCTTGTGAGGAGCAGGGATGCCTTCAAGACTTAAGCCGTTCTTCTTCTGTGGCTCACAATATTCTTGTGTCATGGAAAAATTTTCAGACAAAAGCTTCATGAGATGGGCTGAGCCATCAAAGGATGCAATCTCTGGGTCATACTCCATTCCGTGGCAGTGCCTGGTGGAGAAAGGGTCCTGTCTTAAACCAAGGCAGAGGGTGGACAACTCCAGCAAGTTGTCACAGCAAGAGGCAAGTGCTTTGCTGTGCCTCTGGAAAGCAAACTGCAGCTGCCAGGTGACCCTGAGTCAGCTGCGTGCATCTCCTGCTTGATATAGGAGATCTGACAAGGCCTTGGGTGATCTCCACCCACCCACACAGCTCGTAGTGCAGTCAGCAAGAGCCGGAGGTGCTCAGCAGATAAGGAACCAAGAGAATACAGGCCTATATGCATTATTTTTTTTATTTAGGCTATTAAACATTCCGAGCAGCAGGGACGATAAGAACGATAACTGCGATATGGTCTAACTTAGTCTTTTTAGGGCCTATTGACAATTTAAATTCGATTTTTTAAAATGGTCTTTTTAAGAAAATCTGATTCTTGTACAAATTCACAGAGTCCAGGAGCTTAGGAAGCAAAACTCCCAGTAAGCATGAGATCAGTGGAAAAAGTGGCAGGGATGCAGTACTGGAGGTACGCTGTATGGTCCAGACTTCAGCGCAGAAAAGACTACGTATAAGAGCTAACAAGTGATAGAGACATACAAAACTGCACTCCTCTCACACATGGAAGCCATCCCTTTGTGCAGCATCCCAAGAACTGCATCCTTCTACAAGAGTGGTTCTGTGACCCTACTGATTTTGCAGCCTTAGCTGAGCTGGGAAAAGGTGGCTTCTTGTCCCTATTACCATGCTCAGAAAACAAACCAACCCCCGCATCTCTTGGCAGAATGAGCTACCCTCAAGGGAAGTAATGCTGAATGAGTAGCCCCACCTCCTCTGCTTCCAGAGCTTCACCTTCAGGTATGTGCTGAAACTTCTGTAGTGAATAAGAAACACCACTGTTGAGCATGCAGTGGCCTTTCAGAGAGCAGAAAACAGCTTAACTCAGCTTACCTATACAGAAGGAATGAAGTATTGTTCGAGAGGCTTATTCGGTCAAGTAGTTAAAAACAGACAACCAGAAAAGGTTACCAAAGTACACAGCATTCAGGAAGGGAAATTGAACTCATAGTAGCAAATAGGCCATTAATTTAACAATTAACTGAGAACCTCAAAGGACAAATGGGAGTCATGAAAGAGAATCCGGTGAGACTGGAAGCAAGCGGAATAGAAACTCTTATCAGCCTAGAGGATGGAAGAGGACTTGGTCATTCCCTTCTTGCCATCAATGCTTAACCTCTTTCTGCTTTCCAACTATAGCAAAGTAGGAAATAAAGGCAAATTTTTCAGTTGCTGCAGATCTGTGCAACTCCTCTGAACGCAGCTAGCCAGATCCTCAGTTGGGTGTAGCTCAATTTATACCTGCTTGGGATCTGGCCTAAAGAATTTTAATATACGTCTCAGGGTTAATAACCTCCACTGTTGTTGTTAATAACACTGTGCTTTGATGTCTATTTTATGCAAGCTAAGAGACCCATCATGCATGCAAGCAGCTGCAGAAGAATTAGACAGCTATAGAGAGCAAAAGAATGAAGCTAACCTCTTTCCTAGTTCACTGCGTCCCATCACACCAGACGGAAGAATTCTCTTCTCCTTTGGGACCTAGAACAAGGCGGAACAAACAGGTTGTTTATTGTTACATTTTATTAATGGAAATTAGAGACAAAATTAGACTTGTCTTTGTAGCAAGTGAAGTCCTATAGATAAAACACCAGGTAAATAATAAACACCAGCTGAGGACACAGGAGACATGGGCTCTCTTACTGGGTCCAGCCATGGAATCCCAAAGTAACACTAGGCAGGCCACATCATTTTGTTCTGGAAAGGACTTTCAAAAGCACCAAGTGAATGGGAACATCAGTTCTATTAATTTCAATTAAGGCTAAATCTAATCCACGTTTCTTGAAGCCCCATCC
Organism: Coccyzus lansbergi; assembly: GCA_033558105.1. Classification (NCBI taxonomy): domain Eukaryota; kingdom Metazoa; phylum Chordata; class Aves; order Cuculiformes; family Coccyzidae; genus Coccyzus; species Coccyzus lansbergi. The sequence goes on from JAUMJK010001837.1 coordinate 25,745, forward strand.
TACAGCAACACTGGAAAAAAAACGTTGCTAGGGCCTACAAGACACCTAGCTATTCCAGCTCCATGTCTCTTAAAGCATTGCTGTTTCTAACATGAAAGTTGTCACACAAAATCCCACCAGGCTCAGAATCAGGATACCCAGGTTCCGTTTTCTGCCTTGTGCTGGTTACCTGAACAGTATAATGGTGTTCTGTGTCTCAGTTTGCCATCCATGCACTGGGGATAATAGTGGCACTCTGTGCCTTGGGGTGCTACCAGGTTCGTTGCATAAACAGCACAGAGCTTGGGAGATGGTTACCCTGTGAAGGTGGCTGAGCACGTTATTTTACCTTCTCCTCTGGGACAAACTCCCCCAAGAGACCCAGTCCCAATGGGAACGCACCATGTAGTAGTCATAGAGGAGGCTCAGGGCAGCCACGCTGTCATCATCTCCGTTCACCCTCATCATAGCTTTGGTGGCCGCAGTCAAGGGGTTCTCTAGGTAGGTTTTCCAGGCTTCATCTTCATTGGTATAGGGGAATTTCTGGAAGTTCATGGTGTCATTCTTCATCAGACGCACGGATCTAAAACTGAGCCAGACAGAGGAAATGGAATGAAGGACTTTCCACAGAAATTTTCATGCCACCCACTTGAATGCACAAACGGTTGCCCAAAGGCATTGCCAGAATTGAGGAGGGATGCTTTCCTGGTCCTTAACTCTCAGAGTCTTTGGGATTACCAATTCTTCTGCCTGCAGCAATGCACAAAAGTAGTCCAGAGTCTCTCCAGCAGGGCTATGCAGAGAGGCAGGCATACCTCTGCTTCCCTCCTCCTGCCCAAGGGATGCAAAACACGGTGGTATCAACTGCAACTGTTCCTTCCTCAGCAAGCACGTGCTACGCCCCAGCCAGTCCATGCACCATCAAGGTGGGATGTTGGCCAGTAACTTGAATACAACATGATCAGGAGACTGTAATATTTTTCCTTGAATTTGGAGCAAAGGGCCACTGCAGCCAACAAATGTGATGTACATGACCGCTCAGTGGTCAGAGAACTTGACCTACCTACCCAGACGAAACCAAACCCCATCATTTCTCTTTGCTGTAGCTCATGGTTTATTTAAATTCGGTTCCAAGCTAACTTAAGGGTTTTTTTAGTCCTTTGTATATGATTTTACATAGAGGGAAGAAGACAGGCAGATCACAACACCCTCCCTTCCACTAAAAAATTTCTGACAAAGGTGAGGTTCATGGGACTTCAGGAGCTGAGAAGCAGCACACCAAAATAATGTAATCAAGGGCTGCCTCTGCTGTCCTTGTCATCTTTCTATAAAAGAACGTGCTGCTTCCACAAAGTCCCTCCATGTCTGAGTCCCTCCAGTCCCTCCACGTCAGGAGAGAAACTGGTAATCACTGCTAATGGCAGTGCTCACGTGGTAGCAGGGGCATGAGCTCTCAGGTTGGTACAGAGCGCCACTGTTTCCATGTTACGGTTCTGGCCATGGCCAGCTCCCAACACATGCTGGTATAACGGAGCTGCTGAGCTCATTCCTCTTCTCTTTCATAGGTCGGGATGATGTACTAACACCAGTTTCACCCTGTGCATGAAACTTCACCAGTTGTTTTGTAAGTTTCATTGTCTTTAGCATTTCTCACGCAGCCCTCCCTCCCCTTCAGTGCTGCTGCTGTCTCCAAGGCAAGGAATCGGCATGACTCAGATTTCACTGCTGTCGACTTGGCAGTGAGCTGTTCAGTCCTGTCTGGACAGGAATCCTCACCCATTCTGAATCCGATCTTCTTAAGGAAGAATAGGCAGCAACAGAGCTTGCTTTCAGGTTCAGACTCAGCTCCTATCACTTGTAATCAATATAGATAAACACACTATGGTAAGATGTGGCAATGAAGTGCTCAGGAGCTTAAAAAAAGCACAGATTTTAAAATGAGAAATGCTTTGGAGCTTTATTCTCCCTCACCTGAGCACATGTGGTTCCTGGCTTCCCTGGGTAGCTCTGGCTGTGCTGCTTGCAGACATCGCCACATCATCACTGCATGCCCCATATCTCTGCTAGGAGAAATAGTGCCTGCAGCAGAGATGGCACAATGGAAAACCAGCCCTACCCTCGACCTGCTATTCTAAAGCAAAGTCACTTTCCTAAGTTCCTATGCCATGCCCTGAACTGGAGAACACTAAAATGTGGGCACACGTTGCCTTATGGTACTCCCGCTACAAAGCAGCAGACTCCAGCAGAATCTTTTCTGGAGTGAAAGATTAGGACAGCAACGTTATAGACTACTCCAGTGAGATTTCACTGGAGGCTTCAGTCAGGACCCTGTAGTGCTTAGAAACAGCACGGTCCTTGGAAGTCAGTGGGCTGAGCGCACAGCAACAGAGCAGCTCCTACTGTGCACTGGGAACTTGCATTGATTCACCCGACTGAGGACCTGGACAAAAGGGACATGATGGGAGCCATCCTGCTTCCTTTCTAGAGTTCATAAGATCCCTAGCAGTCATTGCAGTATATTTGAGTGGAGCTGTGTGAATTGCCAGCTCTGCAGGGGAGACATAACATGGAATCCATTCCACCTTATTTTTTCCAGGAGTTTGGCTTGGCTCTGGCCCTGTTCCAGAAGGTCAACTGGGCTAACCAATACCTGAGGAAAGAGGGTTATCTGAAGAGATGAGCAGATATGATGATATGTTTAGAGGCACCTTTTTGACATCATATGCATTTCAGTTCCTGCAGCTACAGTGTACTGTCAGGTCAGTTTGCTTCTACAGCCTAACTCCAACTCAGCATGAGCAGTCTTTGCGAAGTAGAGATGCAGGAAAAGGACATCCAAATCCAGATGCAAACACACGTGCACTTTATACTCATGACTTCTTGTGATGCCCTTTCCATATTTGTCCACCGCAAACTATCTGCTCTCTGGCAAAACCAACTTTCTTTTTACAGGCAGTCACCTTGGCACAATGGTTCAATGGGTTTCACCAACCCATCCTCACTAACGTGTGGGACCAGTGGCCTCCCTTCTTGTATGCAGAAAGAGACTCACCCCACTGGAGCCTCAGGGTCATGTGCAAAGTAGTCCATGACTTTGGGAAGGGAGCAGTCTATTTGTTTCCAAACAGTTTAGAACTCGGTACAAGGTGATACCAGCCCTCCTTCCCTGTTCCATCCCACCCAATCTCTGTTTCCCCTATTTATCTGCCAAGTCTACTCTAACAGTGGCCCCTTGGTTATGAATAAACACTCATGGCTATGCTGAAACAGGAGAATATGCCCAAGGAGTCTAGGTGGGGAGATAAGCCAAGCCAGAAAGAAACATTTGTATTCCTTGTGCCTTTTGCTAGGCTTCAGGGGGTGGTTGTATGAACCTTTAAGCTTTCTGTTACTTGTCTTTGTCCTTTCCCGTATAACGGATTATGCCTCCAACCTAAATACCAGCCATGCCAGATGTTGATGGCTACAAAGAAACATCATATTGTCAAAGAAGCAGAGAATCCATGACAACCAGCAGAAGGAATTCAAAGCCACAGAAAAAAAGATCCCAGCCCACAGGACTTCAGGAAGTTTGTGGGGTGGGAAGGGGCTTTCATTAACCCAAGAGCCTCTTATCAGTAACACGGGGAAGGATCAACACCACCCACAAGAGAGCAGATTGATGAAAAGCAGCATATACCATGACTGCTTTCTGGGGCAGAGGTTTTAGCCTGTCAACCAGCCCCCTTTGCCAAGTAAGAGCATCCCAGAGTGGCCACATCATTAAATCCAAACTTCTCAGCTAAATTCTGATTTTAGCCTATCTTTGCAAGTTTAACAAATAAGCACTACTGAAGATGATGTGACAGTACAGCCATCGGTAAGCATGCTGCCACCGGCGCATTCAGACTCAGGCAAAAATCCAGAGACAGACAGAACCAGGAAAAAAAATGCAAAGAGAAACATAACACACACATGGACTGAAGATGAAAAACATTGCCTAGACGTCAAATATAATACAGCATCTATCCACAAGCATCAAAGGAGACCACTAATCTCATGGACCCAGACCTGCACTGTCTGTTGGACTGAAATATTTTCTCTGGCAGCCAGATAACAATATGGCCTCTGTCACTGGATCTTTTGAGGGGCATTTCAACAGGATGACCCGCCTCAGGGTAGGGCAGTATGTTAACTCAGCACAACAGCTGGATGTTTCCTAGCTATCCCTCAACCTGTTTCACCCCAGAGACAGTGCATAAGCCTCTCCTTTCCAGAACGTACATCACCTGCATGGCACACGCATGGGACAGGCTAGCCCCATTGCACTCGACCAGAGATCCTGCACAGATGCACACAACAGGGCATCCACCTGTCTTTACTAGTGGAGAACAGAAATGTGTGGTGGCTGCAATGGAAAGAAAAGGGGCCATCATGAACATCTTTGAGAAATGGCTTGCTTTCCAAAAGGGTGCTGAGAGTCCTCAGCCAGTGGTGCTCAGCACCACCCAGGAAGATGGGTTAGCCATGCAGTTTCTTCTGGTCGTACAGTAGGGAAGGGATGGAGGAGGGTGGGGACCAGGATGATGAGTGTTGCATTGACATTCAGGGAGACAGAGCCCTGACAAGCTCTTTGACTGAATCCTCTACCCCAACTCTCCTGTGGAGTGGAAACCAGTTGAAACAGTTTGTAGGCTGACTCCAGAGTGTCATGGAGTCAGACAAACCTTATAGGAGCAGGCACTGCTTGGGTAACGTGCAGGGAACTCACCCGACTCTTGGCTCTCTTGGGTTATTTACAGCTCTATAGGACCCACAAACCCAAGATTTGAGCTCAGTGTTCTTCCACCTTCACACCAGCCTAGCTCCCTGCTTTTGAAGCTATTTATTATCACAGGAGAAGAAACTGAGGTGTGGGTATCGACATTAGAATGACTTATCCAGTGCTGCTCAATGAGGATGAGAGAACAGAATCAGACCTGGACCTCTGCAAAAATCCTCATTAGCACCGGACTGGTTCCTCCCTTCCTAGCCTAAAGGGCTCCATGAGACCATCTGGCGTTGAGTGATGTTTGGGGGACACCAGTTGGTATTGCGTTTTACCTGACAGCATCATCCTTGAGGTATCCACCCATGCAATCACATTTCACAAATGATTCCTGCTTTACTGCCCTCCCTGCCTAACATAACAAATTACAGCACATAATTAGTTTGCAGGAGTTCAGGAATTACATCTGATTTTTCCCAAAAGCAGTTTGTGATGCCAGATGCTTTACTTTTGAGGTGTCCTGAGTTTCAGGGTGATCTACCTCCAAACGGAGGACAGAAAAACTAGGCCCTAACAGTGCCTCTGAGCATTTGCTACCACCTGACACCTCTGAAATATTGGTCGATACTTCACTCTCCTATTTATATTGTAGACAAATGAAGATACCTTACATATACATGTATTCATGAACACAAGTCTTCATCTCCACCAACATATAACAGACATACTACACTGGAGCTCCCAGCCCTTCACACACCATGAGAGTTTAGGTGCTTTCGATAACCTTGTCTTGGTTTCAGTACTTATGGATTTTGCCTCCAGCTTCCACACACAAAACTCCTGCTACTTGCTATTTTACTTTTCAATTCTCATATATTCACTGACGTCCAGAGCTGTGGCTTTTAAATTAAAAAAAATCACCGGCTGACAAGACTTGCATTTAAAAAAAAAAAAAAAAGTAGCAATAAAGGGATATACAAACTTTTGCGACGAAGTCTGTTTCTTTTCTACTGCTCTTTCAGGCAATCTGGTCTTAATCTAATAACCAATTACTATGGATTGTTAATACAGTAGCAGGCCCAGAGGCCCTGACTGAGAACAAAGCCTGGATTTACTCAAGTTTCTATACTTCCCTCATCATATCCTATTGCAGGATCCTGCAGTAACACACTAAATATGTCACACCTTTCTGCGTGTACCTCAGTACTCATTTAAGAAAACAGTAGAGATTAATGTAACCTCACAGGAGGTTCGCCATTTCAGAGTTGTGTTGAGTCTCAGGCTTCCTACGCGCACTGAGAGCCAACAAGACAGTTCAGCCCTCCCATTTTAGGGTGGGATGGACCGATCTCTTCCTTTTGCCTGCAAACTCAGTCAGCAAACAAACCTCACACCTGGGTTTAAACTGGTTGAAGGTGGGTGAGGCAAATCCTTGGTGCATTACCCAAGCGGGCACAGGAAGCGAGTGTCAGGGCAGGACATCTGACACAAGTCTCAGGTGACACGGCCTGCTCCCTTGCCCTATCAGGCTGTCCTTGCTCAATGCCTGGCAGCAGCTGTGCTTCTTCAGCTGCACTGCAAGCCTCTCTGCAAGCCTGGTGTCGAGAGCCAAGATTGGCTCTCCCCTTTTGTTTTCCTCTTTCTTCCCATTCTGAAGGGACTTTTCAGGCTGGCCAGATTCCAGCTGCCCAGATCTCTTATAATATGCTTGGTTGACATACTCTGTGTGCACCCTAATGAATGCTAATTCAGAGTATCCTGTGAACATGTGTCCCCCAGGGTCAGGCATGCCTCTTGCTTTGCTCTTTAGAAAAAAACCCAGCATCATGTGCTTCAAACAATGTTTTCACCAAACAAATACAATTTATCTCATTCTAGGCATAATCCTATTAAACATTGTTTCTGGGAAGCAAGCATTGCAACTCAGACAGCAAAGACTGAAAAGAAACAAAAACTTGACACAGCAGGTGGCTGGCACCCAGGAACCAAGTACCCTGGGAAAGGACACATGCCCTTTTCCTCTGAACACTTGTTATTATGAACACTCTGGGGACAAGGGACATTTCTGGATCTGAGCTACCCTCACCCACACTGTAATCGCAACTAGCAGCCAGAACAATGTCACACCTAAAGGAATAACAACAAACAAGTAACGCATGTTCTTATCCTCCAGACCTTTGAAACTGGGTATTAGCAATGGAGTCCCAGCCAGGATATAATCATACGCTGTACAACCAATCCCACTGATTAACATATTTTTCGGCTGTAGCCTTTATCACTCTTGACCACATGCTATTCGAAGATCCAAGCACTGATGAGGAGTCATCTTCCTGTCAATCAGCTGAACTGAAGCGCTTGCAGGCGCAATGCAAGTGCGTTTTCAGATTAATACTTTGCAATGATCAGCAATCTAAGCAACAGACAAACAAAGCAGGAGGAGATCCTCATCAGTGTAACTGTCTTTATTCTACAGACTTCTCTGGAATTATAACCTTGTACCAATCAGTTGAAAATGTGACCCAAAGCATCAAAGCACAGGTACTATGTAAATGTTGATTTATCTCTGCTTTGAGCCTAGAGTTTATTCAGAGGGCTTTTACTCCTTTGTTGTGAATTGTATAGCAGTCACTTGATTGTTGTTTCTTTAATTTACAAATCTCTCTTTCTCTTTACATAACTTTAAAAAAATAAAGCCCACGTCTCCCTTGAAAGTGTACCTTGCTTCAGCAAGGTGATCCCCTGTGTGCTCTACTGCCAGGATTTTATAAAAGGGCTTTAACTTTTCATTCACCAGAAGCATAACTCAAGTTTTAATAACACACCTTATGCATGACAAAAATTTGCTTCTGGCGATCATGGTTTCGACCACAAAACCACAATGGGGAGTAACTCCTGGTTAACTCTTTCAAGCCCACACACTGCAGAGTTAGACATAAGTTTAATTTAGAAGACTATGGAAATTATCAGTTACAGTATTTTATAATAGGCAAAACACCTCATTCTCTCATGCCACGCTCATCTCTTTCCAGTCCTTCCCATGAAATTAAAGTAGCAAAGGGAGAGATGAGACTATTCTCCCTGTCATTTTGGGTGACAGCATCAGTCCACAGGGATATCATAATTCCCTTAAAATCAACTACGTTTGGGCACGTATTCACAGTTCAGATCCATCCTCCTTGTGCTCCACCTGTCGTGGGGGTTGGGTACAGATCAATGGCTGTGTGACACACAGACAGGCAGCGCTGCCCTTATCAAATCCTCAAAGTACTGCTCCTGAGAACTCTTTCCTTCCACTACAAAGCTGCACTGTGTATGACGGGCCTGTGTGATTAACCAGAGGTTAACAGCTCCTGTAACAGCACCATGGCTTAGATGTTGGGCTTTAGCACCTCTTCACAAGGTTCCTCCTCCCCGGTGACACCTTTTCCTGTCACAAATAAACCCAAAGGCTATCTGGGCATTTCAGCTACACTTTTGATACCACAAACCCCTCACCTGTTCCCACTGCTCCCTGCCAGCCCCTGGGGAGCTCGGGTGAGGCGCTCCAGGCCCAGCGTAGCCCCACAGAGTTTCTCCAGGCCAGCTGGTTGTGCCTGCCCTGGCCCCTCTGCCAGGCTGGAGCTTTACACCCTGCTGTCTGTTCTCCCCAGGGAACTCCTCCCCTGCCTCATCCCCGAGAGCCACGGACTAGTGAACTAAAGAGAAATTTTCAGAGAGATCTGCCAACGTGTTCTCAAGTTCAACCAACAGGAAAGAGTTGCACAGAGCCCTTCTACCTGCAGAGGAAACCAAAGACATCCACACCCAGACCTGGGAGCAGAGTTGTCTCAGCACTGGTATCAGTCCTGGGAGCCCAGCTCTGAATCACAAAAGGGATGCTGCTCGTGTCAACTCTCCTTTCTCATGTGCAAGGCACAGGGGTTAACGTTAGTAAAAGAAGAGCCAAGCAACCATGTAATTATCAGGCAGCATACTGCCCCAATACATAATTAGCAACACATCAATCTAACTCTGCGATGCACTGTGTACACACACAAACACTCCACAGCGTTTGAAGAGTAAACCACATGGCCCGACTCTTAAGCTTAAAAAGCATTATCTATAAATTACCCAAAAAGTTCAGAAAGTGAAAACTGTAGCCACTGATTCTTAATCAATCCAAGCATATTGATCCCAGTATTTCCATAAAATAATAACTATTGCTGCACCTTTTCAGGGTTCTTAATTATTAAGAGACTAGCTGTCACAACAGCTCTGTCAGGCTTGTAAATGCATACAGGTATGTGTTTTCCTTTCAAAATACGCCTTCCGAAGCACCATATCTGTACACAGGTGTGTATATATGGATATCTATTTCTCAGTATACTTTATTATACGCAAGTACTTCGTACACTGTTATGAACCTTGACAGCTTTTCCAGACTGGATTGACAGCAGCATTTACTACCATCGTACAGTATTCCTCCAGCCTTTCCTACCTTGTGTCATACTAATATGACATTTGTTTGCATTTATTCCAGAGATGTGAAGCACGGTATGCTGTGCAAATAGATACCATCAGTATCCAAAGTCCAAAATATTTTGGAGATCCCAAGATTAGAAGCAAGAGTTACATAGGATCAACAAAATGTTAAATTTTTTCTTGTTAAAGAAAAAAAACCCCAATAAAATTACTTGATAGGATCATAATGCGATTCCATTTACTTAAAAAAAAAAAAAAACAGAAAAACAACAACAAAAAAAACACAACCACAGAACAACCCCCTCCTCCAAAACACTAGGAACTGGTAAATACTTCGGAAAGTATTTTCTAACAAATGCCCCCAGCATTACTGCAGCTTGTGTTGGATTGTCTTGGATAGAGGCAGAGCAGACTTGCCTCTAGACAGAAATGTCAAGTGTCAAGTTTTAGTCTGCAGAAAAAAAAAATCAGGATCATGATTTTAAACAATTCTTAAATAATAACACCACTAAGGAATGACTCCTCCTAAGAGTAGCAACAGGTTAGTGAGGAAGAGAAGGTTACAAACACTCTCACCCTATTCTTTTAGTTCCAGTTGGAAACAGCTGGACAGGCAGATTAACCCAAGGACTCTAATCCATTCTGACCCAAAGCACTTAAAACAAGCCCCAGAAGAAACCCTCAGCCCTTACGGGAAGGAGTGGGTAATCAGAAAACCTCTACTTACTCAAGTTCATTAGACATACTTCCTCCCCGTCTCTGAATCCTTGCAGACAGTAAGTTCCGATGTCTTCTCTCTCCTAGTCCCAGCTGCCGACAGACATTGCCTGTGCAGGGTGCGAGGGATGCAGTTTTGTGTACAGGTATTCTGGACAGGCGGGGATTGGCTGCCGGCACAGGTGCCCTGGGACAGGTACACCCAGACAGGTGCAGCGTAACCCTCTGCCTGCCGGCCCAGGCAGAGGGAGCAGGGCAGGGAAGGCGGGGAGAGCCCTGGGGGAAAAAGATAGGGTAAAGGAGTGGAATCAGTTATTCATCTCTGTGATAATTAGTTTCAGTTTGGTGGATGTGTTCCATACAACATGATGCCAAATAGCTGTCAGCTCTATGAATCTGCAGGTTGATTCATCCTCTGCTGTTTCTTTATATCCAAATATACAGACAAAAATACATACGTGTATATGAAGGAATAAATCAGGAAAGAAGAAAAGCCTCCTAGTTTCCTCTCATTCCTAAATAGCAATTGTACTGACAGGCTAACCTATTCATTCCTTTTCTCACCTTCTTTTAGATGCCTACTCCAGAAAATCTCCAGAGGTGTTTTTTTCTCTTAAAAAAGTAACTTTAAAACCCCAACTATTAGATGCCAAGACATGCATCAAATACACTGGCTTGGGGAATTTTTGCATTACGTGAGGTATGTAAGGAAAGCAGGTCTGCAGGATACCCTTTTCCCGTAATGTTCATGCCCGCTGTCCCGCTTTCTGTAAGCACAGAATTAATTGCATTACTCTGTTTTGCATACGATGGCAGTGGGAAGCCCGGACACACGCCATTTGGAAGCTGACTGCAGGAATGTCACCCAGGCAATATCTCTGTAGCAACTCACCTGTAAATGGGGAAAAGATTTATGCAATAGAACAAAACTCATCATAGATTCAAGCACTCCTGTTGTATGGTTTCTGTCATCTGTGTTGCAATGAGGAGGCAAAGGATGGGCTCAGCGGGTGACTCATGTTGACTGGATTTGGAAGGCAAGAGAGGATTTTTTATGAGACAAGTTGGTACAAGCCTTAAATAAGGGAAAAAGAAAGGCTTCCACCACTCATTCTCACTCCCTATCACCTTCTCACTTGCTGCATCAGTCCCACTTAGTGCCCTGCACCAGCAGGTGAATACAAGAAAACCTGTAAGCCTTCCTTCACAGAACAGTTAAGTTCAGCTCTCCCAACTTGGTGGCAAATGGCCTTCTCAGCCCACTCAGGCAGGCACAAGGCATGTCTACGCAGGCAGAGGCAAAGACAGAGCATATTAATTTGGGTACAACACCCTTTAAACACATCTACATGGCTTCCAGCTGAGAACATGGCCACCTAATCCAGTGGTGTCATTATTTGATCAATATTCTGATTAAATCTCTAAATTAAGGAAACTTTGCTCTGTTCATGACGATCAGAATTATGGTTCTGGTTACTTGTCCATTACCCAGATCCAGGGAAAGGATATTTCACTGACTGTGGGCAGTGCGAAGAACAGCAACAACCCTTTAGGGGATTTCCACGTTTCTTCTGACCTTTCAGCGAGATCTACCAAATTCCAGCAACAAAGGTGAAGGAGAGGAAAACTCTAGCTGAGCCAGACCATGCAGGGGAATGGCAGGGCACAGGATTCTGACCCCCACAAGAAAACCCCCATGTCTAATAAAAGGGAGGGAGAAATGTGTCTGGCAAAGCTGAGTGGTGACAGGCTTTGCCTTAATGAAAAGCGTCCTGCGGGCCTCACTGCCATCATGGCCAGGCCAAATCCACCTCTCAAGGGAAACGTTCAGAGAGATAAAGTTGTCTGCTGCTCAATGATTCGGGACAAGAGAAAAAGTAAGCCACCAGACCCTCTTGCCTTCCTGGATGAAAACTCGGTAGCCAGCAAGCTGCTGACAAAGCATCGTTCCTACCTTTGTGGGTTTAAGCTCACCCCTGCTGCACTTGCAGCTCTTGCATTGCAGCTCAGACGGAAATGAAGACATCCAGGGCTGGTATGGACTCACCTCGGTCTTGTTCCTGCCTGCCAGTCACCGGCAAGGCTGCATGCTCTGTCCTACTTCAGCGCGGTTGGGGTCTGCCTGAGAAATCGAGAGGTCCCTTGGAAAGCTGGAGAGGACTAGTAGAAAGGACAAGAAAACAGATTCTCCTTTAAACAAATTAACTGGGACTCCAAAATGGCAGCTGTGACTGCCTCTCTTAGCTTTCCCAATTCTGTTTTTACGCATTAAGTTTTCCTAAGCTTTGCTACCACTGGCCCAGGACCTCACCTTTTTCCTGTGCGGAACTTACCACAATGGTGTATTGAAAAACTTTGCCAGCTAGGAACATGCGTGCTCGTTCTCGCATACAGTCTGACTTCTTATGCAATCAGCCCTGCACCTGCCCGCAGCACTGAGGCACTCTCCTAGCCTCTAGGAATTATTTGGCCTCCGTGAAATGGCTGGCAGCAGAAACCAGCCCCTTTGCATCAGCACTGTGGGGCCCGTAAACAACTGTCTTTCTTACGGTACCACCACCTTGAGCTTCCTTTCTCAGACATATTTTCAAGGTCAGATGAAAATGTTACCAACCCCCTGTCACCAATGTTCCCACAGACAGGACCCTCGCTGACTCCCCTTAGTTAGATTTACACTACGGCCAGCAACGGAAGATAGGAACTGCCCCAGTACGCACCAGTCCAGATGTGAGGCATCCTGGTGGGAAGCAGGGACAGACAGTACTGCCTGGGCACCACGCTGCCTCCAGCACCCACCAGCTCCAGCCTGACAGGACCACCCTTGCTGTGCCTCTTCCATTCTCTAGCGCCCCTTGTCTTTTTTGTGATAATGTCTGTTTTATGGCGCCTGAGAGGCCTCCAGGCCTGAGCGCCTAGACAATCCCTTTAACTATGATTTCAGTATTTTTAATTATTATTTCCCCCCCCTTTTTTTTCATTTATACTCCACCCTACAAGAGTATCTGGTGAGGGGGTGGGTTAGAAGAAAGAGACCAAGAGATACATTCTCTATGCACAAAACCCTCCCATTTCCCTTCCACTCCCCTGTTAAATATACGTTTGAACAAAAGCCCTTTATGATGCTCTAAAAATAAAGCATGCAGCAGTCAAGACAAACTGCAAAGTTTAAAAGGGAAGGCCAAATTTTGCTCACAGCTACACCCTCTCTAAGGCAATAACGTTGTGCTTGTGTTTGGATTGTTAAACCCTCTTTAAATACCCAAGGGCAGACTGCGATTCACTGCATTTCATTAGCAAGGGATCAGCAGCTCCAGCCATGGAAGACATCACTCATGGGGTCGTCAGCCCTCAGGTGCCACTGCTCTGTCAGGGGCAGAATGGATCTGCATCTGTAGGAGCTGCCCAAGGTGCAACACAGCCTTGTGACTATGCCAGCCCAGTGTTCATATTTCTCTCTCCACCACCAATTTGTAGTGTGACCTACAATAAGTCATCTCACGCTCCCTGTTCCCACTCTGGCTTCTTTTCTGTATAACTTGTAAGAAACATCAAAGCAAAGGCTTTTATCCCTTTAGGATACACGGCTTTTCCCACTGACAGCTGTCAAACAGCCTTTCCAGTTGTCCTGTGATGTTCTTGGATGTTCCAGGAACCTTTGACCAAAGGTTATTAAAATACTTCAACAATTAATATGCAGTAAAAGGAAGCAGTCTGAGCTCTTCGCCTAAGGGAGATATGGCTGCTTTAGGTGCTTTTCCAGCAAAAAGTATAGCTAGTGCCACGTAAGTTTGTAAGAACCTTTGATATCCAGACCAGACACTTTCCCATCAAGAATCCCTCTGCCTCTTAGAGCCTCCTCCTTGTGAAGGCAGAACAAAAAGTGGAACTGGAATTTCTTTGGGCTACAAGTCTTAGTCTGGGAGGACTGCCCTTTTGCTCTGTTTGTACAACACAGGCTACAAAAGTCACTCTATTGTCACAATAATAATGAGGAAAAGGAAAAAAAATAATTTGGTCTTCTGAAGCAAGTGTGAGAGACCTCACTGACCCACCCTCAGCAGTTGCTTTCCAGTTAAGTGAATACCTCAACCTGCAGGGTATCTGAGAAGCCAGCTGGCTCTGCCCTATCCTAGTACCACTAAACAACATGATTCGATGTTAAATATCTTTTTAATAGAGTCAAGCTAGTTTGTTACTATCTGTTGTAGCCCAGGGGGCTATAGGAAAATTCCTGTTGCATTCATCTAGTTCTACCAGTTTTTACACAGTAACAAGTTTGGGTTGCAAACAACTGACCCAACTAACAGTCTTCAGGGCATCCACCTTGATTTTAAGCAAACAAACACGACCCACCATCTCAGCCGGCTTCTCTTTGTGGAAGAAGCTTCACTTTTTCTCACCTACAAAAGGATCCAAGTGTTTAGAAATGGCCTTGTGAGGTAGCTGTGAGGACCAAAGTCCTACAGGGTCTGGAGAGCTGAGGCAAAGTCCCCCATACCTTCATGCCAGGAACACACACTTGTTCTCTCTGCATGCTCTGACGTGAGCGTGGCCAGTGCTCTCACTCTGGAGGTAACTATAGCTGACACCCATAAATCCAATCCCAGTCAGAAGGAACCCACAACACTGAACGGACCTGCTAGTTTAGTCTCTAGCAGGAGGGAGCTGGTTGAAGGTGTAGCAAGAGTGTTTTCCATTTCAGCCAAATTTCCTGACCAGGTCCAGACTTCCTGTGACACTCAGGTACAAATACATACAGGGAAGGAGTTAGGGGAAGGTTTCACTAAGGAAAATTTGGTCCTATTTAAAAGGGACTTCAGACTGGCTGCAAGTAAACTTTGACTTCTAAACCCTAGCACCCAACAGTGAACACCTGCTGCAGCTCTTCAGCCATACCTAACTCGTGGAGCTTCCCTCCCATCACCTGTCTCAGGTATGCAACTTGAAACACAAATGTACGTTTCACCTTGAAAAAAACCCAAGAAATTTAATTCCTCCCCAGGGATTACCACACCAGGAGCAGAAGTTTCTGTCAACCATGCCAGCAGAGCAAGGAAGGGCTCAGGACTGGGCCCGCAGGTACCACAGTGCTGAGATTCTTCACTGAAAGCAACTTGTTTTTAAACGTGAAAACAGTTTTTAAAATGGACCAAATGCAAAACATCAGGTATTGCTCCCAACCATTTCCTGCGCTGCTGCAGCCTGATCAAAGCTGCCTCCCTTCAGGAAGTTATCTGATGTCAACCAGTGACGCTACAGCAGAGATGGGTTTGGTCTGAGATACCTCAGTCGACTCCATTTATCCTTAATCAGCCCTTCTTGAGCAGAGATATGGAACTATCACTGGCAGAGCTGTCCCAAGCTGCTCAGCTTAAATTACCCTTATCAGCCAGTGGGTTAGATCCCAGCAGTATGCACTGGGCTCAGATACAGGCTCCAGATGAAGCATAAATTGTGTCTGGATCCCGATGTCTGCTCCATCCACAGAGTTGTAGAGATGCCAGTTCTGATTTGATTCTAAGCACAGCACAGAGATTTCAATTTCATTCAGTATATCCCAAGTAGCTTATAAAAAAAAAGAGATACGAATGAATATTGGTCCCTCTTGGTGGACTACACTGAATTGTCTCAGGGAGCCTTGAAAGACATCTTCATGTGACAACTTAAGTCTCTGTTGCTAATTAGAAAAGCTCAGGTCAGATATACCTACCTGCGTGCAACATCTGGAATTCATAATGTCTCGGGTTTGCCACCTTTCATGGTTTCGTCACAAAACCACTGACACTCGCTGTTGTTATTAGTTTATTTAGTTTCCTTTTTAAAGCCTGACTTCCTGTAACCACATGATCATAGAATTATAGAATCACCAGGTTGGAAAAGACCCACCAGATCATCGAGTCAAACCATTCCCATCAATCACTAAACCATGCCCCTCAGTGCCTCATCCACCCATCCCTTAAACACCTCCAGGGAAGGTGAATCAACTACCTCCCTGGGCAGCCTCTGCCAGTGCCCAATGACCCTTTCAGTCAACAATTTTATCCCGATGTTCAGCCTGAACTTCCCCTGGTGGAGCTTGAGGCCATTCTGTCTCATCCTGTCCTCTGTCACTTGGGAGAAAAGCCCAGCTCCCTCCTCTCCACAACCTCCTTTCAGGTAGTTGTAGAGAGCAATGAGGTCTCCCTTCAGCCTCCTCTTCTCCAGGTTAAATAACCCCAGCTCTCTCAGCTGTTCCTCATAAGGCCTGTTCTCCAGTCCCTTCACAAGCTTCGTTGCTCTTCTCTGGACTCGCTCCAGAGCCTCAACATCTTTCCTGTGGTGAGGGGTCCAGAACTGAACACAGGATTCAAGAAGCGGTCTCACCAGTGAGAAAGTTTTCATGGGAAAGTTTTCTCGACATAAAAATCTGTCTTTCATAACTGTTGCAAAATGCCTTAAACCCCAGTCCCTATAGGCTTAGGAATGAAGAGACAGAAATGAAAATAGCTCTCTCGCACACCTTGCAAGGTTAAGCAATTTTAAAGCCAATCCTACATCTACCAGGGACCTGGCTTGTGCTTGGTGGGACCACAGCTCATGACATATTAGTGCTGAGGCTGACCAGTACTGTCATCAAAGTCAGTTTTAATTATTTCTCACTTCTCTTCTACACCTGTCATTACTTAGCTGAACCAGTCACGGGATACAGGTACAGAAAATGTTTTGAGATGTCCAAGAATTGGCACTTAGCAGCAGTTGTTTTGCTTTTCTGTCTCAGTAGTTTGGCAGAAGCTGACTTTCCCACAATACCTTGAGCAGACAGCCGTTGGATCCAATTATTTATAGAGAAGAGGAAGAAGCTGTTGGCTCCACAATCTTGATTTGACTCTAAAATTGTCCTTGGAGTTGAGATTCTGTGTTAGATCCCAGACCTGGTTTGGAGACACCCTCTGCTCCTGAAGCATTCAAATGAAAAGGCAAACACAGAGGGAGGGGAGAAGTGAGGCTGGGCAGGGGCTTGGTACATCAACTGTGGGAACTGAATCTCATTTTCACTGAGAAAACTGGAAACCTCTGCCAAAGGCCCTGCATGAGTCACCAGCTATCAGCTGGCTGGCTGATACTGCACAGGTAGCACAGCACAAACCTTTAATCAGACTCCTGTGGGAGAAGCACCTGGTACTCGGAGCTCTAGTTCTCAGTTCTTTATAGGTGGAGAGACATTTCCCTTTGAAAACCTCCTGCAAACAGACCCAGGGTTGGCCCTGCTCTGTCCCCAAGGGCTCTAGCTTTGTCATGCTAACGTACAGCCATCAAAGGAAAAGGAGAGCTTCCTTCACAGAATATGTGGAGCTCACAGTGCGTTGGATGCTGCAGCAAAACCCGAGCAAAGCTGGCAGTGTTGAAGCCTCCTGTAAAAAACCAGAGTTTTTTAGAGTCTGAAGAAAAGGGAAACTCGATCTTTTGAACTTATGGAGGAAGCACGGCTGCAGGCATTCACTGCAGGATGTCACCTTCATTTGACAGCAGGAGTGAGTCAGTGGCTCTCTGACTCCCCTTTCGTGCCGCACACCACTGCCGTGATGGCACTCTACCATGATGCTGTAGCAAAAGGAAAAGAAAGCATTATCAGGGGCCCACGGGACTTGTCACTCCAGCACCCCTCAGCTGCACAGACCCCCTCCACTAACACTGCAGCTGCATCCACCCCTGGATGAACCTATGGTCTGGTGAGGATGTAGGTAATCACAGCCAGGTATTGAGTCTTCACCTGCTAGAGCCCACACACTGCAGCCCATCTCTTGCTGATACCTCTGCCAAAGAGACCAAAAGCTGCAAGGAACTTGGACTCCACTCTTCTCTCTCCCTATCAGAGCTACTGTACACAAAATGAGACATGGTAGCTTGAGGAGCCCAAAGCTATCAGCACTGTCTCTCCCAGATATCCTCCCCATGGTTCTGAAGTCTAGCTGAGAATGAAAGAGATACCTATCTACTCCACCCTCTAGTGGAGGGCAAGCTCTCTTTGCTCCCTAGCTGGAACCTGCCTATCTATCATATTTGATACCAAATAAAGGTGCACTTAATTCAGACTCACGCTACCTGCTCATATTGCTTACTTTACTTGGCCAGGCGATAATCCAACATCTATGGTGAAAAATCTGGCCATCTTAAATTAAACCCAAATCCAAATCACATCAGTGTTGTCACCTTTTCAGATAACAAATCTGAAAAACTTTGAATAACTTATTAGATTGTTCTAGTGCCCAGCATCCAGGTCAAATGTACAGATCGACAAGCCTTCCTGCACAGCAGATCCAGCAGAGTTTAATTTTTGTCAACCTCTGAAGGGCTAGAACTCCTTTCTTGGGGAAGGTTGTTGTTGGGGATTAATGAAAAGGTCACTGCAAGGTACTAGCCATCCCGTGGTGTGGAAAAATATCAGGTATTTTTGCAACATTAAAAGAGATGCGCCCAGAACATCTTGGGTAGCAGTTGGCACATAAGGGCTGCTGGCCCCTGGGACTTGGGGATTTTCCTTCCTCACAGAAGACACCTCCTGCATGAAGCACATATCTACTACAAAACAAACTGTTGGTTTAGCTTTGTTAAATCAATCAATCTTTTTTCACTTCAAGATCTGAGAATCAGCCTCCCATATATTGCCCATATATCAAATCCCCAGTGCTGAGGGCTGGCTGGGCCTGGCAATGGCAGACAGGATTTACCTGCAAACCTCAGATGCTGGGTCTGAGTAGAAAAGGCTCTTGCCATTGATACTCATGGAGGAACTGTTGCCATAGCTTTTGTCTGTGGCACTGAAACAGAAAGGAG
Organism: Coccyzus lansbergi; assembly: GCA_033558105.1. Taxonomy (NCBI): domain Eukaryota; kingdom Metazoa; phylum Chordata; class Aves; order Cuculiformes; family Coccyzidae; genus Coccyzus; species Coccyzus lansbergi. The sequence continues at coordinate 44,463 of JAUMJK010001837.1, forward strand.
AAGACCAAAGCGCTGCTCATTCATGTGCCAGAGCCTGTTCCAGTCATAGGCCTGTTCGGGCAGTCCTGCACTGAGCATTTAGACAGATGCTACCCTTGGGGCTCTCATGGGATTTGCAGCCGTGTCCATACTGCAAGAAATTTTATGCGAGTCTCACAAATTTGCCTACCCTGAGTGTCTAGGCACCCACGCAAACCACGAGTGGAGATGTGACTAATAGCAATGCATTTTTACCCCAGTTTGAAATAAGATCAAACAAATTATACTGCACTAGCATAAACTGTGTCTCTACTGGAGCCGGAACTGGTACTTATGGCCAAACTCCAAGTACAGATGAGTCCTAAAAAAGCATAAAAAGGACATTAACAATTTCATCTCAACCTGAAGCATTTATAACCTTGACAGTGAGACGTGAGCTCCTATGGTACCTTTAGGATTAATCACTGTCAGTGAAAACAGTGCCTGATGCTCCAATTTTCAGCATAGAATTAAATCCATTTTAGGGTGAGCTAGAAAGATCTAATCTGGATTGTTCTTCCACACAAGGAAAGTCTGCCCTTTGCAGAGCCATGCAGTGCAGCTGGCACTGTGCGGCAGCATGTAGGCATGGATGTTTGGAGATTCTCCCCCTTGACCTAAGCATGACATTTGGCTGACATTTCTACAGAGTCCATCCCTGCAGTATCAGATCTTTTTCCTGTGATCTCCTGTGTCCGAGAGACCCCAGGCAGCTCCCCTGCCTAAAGAGGAATCCAGACTGAATTCTGGCCATTCACTGCCTGAGGTCAAGCTGTAAAATGAACAATTCAAAATTGCCCCAAAAGGCAGATGTACTAATTAGAGAAACCTTAGGTGGCAGTTCTGAGCACAATGCTTTTAATAACTGCAGGGATGTTGAGAAGCAAATAAATTATATGATGAAAGTCTACCAGGTTGTAGAACCCAGGTATATAATAAGCAAGACTGGCACCAAGACTGAAATTTTGCCCCCTGGGCTTGGCATTTTGTCCGACTGCCTTTCCAGATGAGAAGGTATCTGGAGCTTCCGGTTGTGCTGACTACTTAGCAGAAAGGTATTTCTCAACAACCTCGGGAATCATCCTGGGAAGTCTGGAATTAGAAAGCCAGCACTCTGGTACTTAGGGAAGTACAGACAGGTTTCCACCAGGAAAGAGCGACTCCTGACTTTTGGACTTAAAAGTGGACATAAACCATATGGGAACTTTAAATGCGTGTAATATTGTAAAAAGCTATCTGGTGAAAGCCTTCAGTTCTTCTCTTCACCAACGCACAGATATAAAGGCTCTGGTAGCTCCAGGGGTCAGGATTGCTCCCTGCCTGTCTGTGACCTTTGATGACATCAAGTGTCACACACTCTTGATGGTTTATCTTCCCAGTGTTCCCTGAAACTAGGAAAACCTCCCTTTATGCTGCGAGGCACTTGTTTAAATGGCAACACAGGACAGTGCAGAGCTCCCCAAGAAAACAGAAACATACATTGTTTGCATCTGCACAGCACAGATGCAGAGCCGTGCCAGCATAAAGCTACACACAATGAGTCACATGAATGAGGCTCTCCTGTTTCCAGCCGAGAGCCATTCTCCCAGTAACAGAGGCCCTTGCAGGGCGAGCACTCCCAAAATTCCCAGCATAGGGTCATACAAGGAATCCCTGCAGAGCCAGGGCCCCACACGCTCAATTATGTGGCAGTGGGAACAGGACACCCATCTTTCTGCTTTGAGTCCATGCATGCAGCAAGGCCTGTTGAATTGCTTCTCTCCCTCCAGCTGAGTGTGCTACCACCCTCCCATGCTTCTTTCCGTCACTCTGTAACCTCTTTGTGCCCTACACCTACATCAAGCCTACCTGTGCCCACCTTCCAGTTATACCACCTCACAACAGCCTGGTACACACTGTGCCCTTTGCTGGGATGCGCCCACATCCACTGCCTCACCAGTACCCACCAGGAGCACCAATGGTCTCCAAAGATACTGGGCTTCTCTCCCATAACCCTGTCTTCGCAGCTTCACCAACAGCTCCATTAAACCTTGCAAATGAGAGGCCTCAGTTACAGGAGGTTTATGACCCCCTGATAGTTTGCTTAGTCCCACAGGACATCACAGCTTTCCCCCGCGGTGGAGCTTGTTGAAATCAAACAACACACACATGCAGATCCCACTTCAGACAACTTGACCGGCAGAGACTATTGGTCCTGCTAACAAGGAACAAGGCAAGGCAGGCTGGAAATGTTTTCCCATCCCTAGTCCATAGCTGCCCAAGAAAGGAGGACACCAGCCTTTGTAGCACGCTTACAAGAGCTTCCATTCTCTCACAGGCTGCTACATGTCCCAAACAAGCCACAGTTATTTTCAATGGCTATTAAAGACTAGCTCTTGTTTCAAGGGCTGGACAATGAAACTGCAGGAAGAGCTGCCCTGACCCAGCAACCATTGTGTCAATAAAGACACTGGATTGAGAGATGCTGACGCTCATCTTGGCTCCAATTCACTTTTAATTCTCCTGTCCTGAAACCCTGCAGGAATAATATAGGGAGCTTGTAGCATTATGTGGGGATTTGGGCTCAGCACCTGCTTCAGGAATAATCAGCCCAGTAGGAGGAAAGTTCCTTTTGACTGATCTAAGAGTATTTACATTTTTTACTCTCTCTGGTGATAATAGTGCACTTTGTCAACCTTGCATAAAATCTCTCTGGGCTCTGGACTGGTCTGTCCCGACTCCAGCTTGGATCTATTATGACTTTTAAAAAGACCTCCCATAAGGGTTAAATGACCTCACATTACTGCTAATTTGGGGCTAACTTTCCCATTCAGCACATAACAAAGCAATTCGTGTTTACCCAAGTCCCGTAAAGTGACAAGGGACCACACACAACCTAACTGCACTCAGCTTGGACACAGACAAAACTCCAGTCCAGCCCTTTCATTAGCATTGCCATTTGGTAAGAGAGGGAAGGGCTGAGGAAAAATCTTCACCCAGCCTGTGCCCAAAGCCGGACAGGCTGAATTAAGCACTCAACAGTCAACCTGAAGCAGCTACCCTGCCATCCCCAAGCGAGACTCTGCAGTGGGAAGAGGCAGCAGTCATCCCTCCCGTTCTCCTATGTGGCCTAATTGCAGCCTGCTGAGTCACAGACACACAAAACACTTGCTGCCTCATTCCTTAGCTGCTTTTCTCCCTCAAAGGCCCCTTGTGGATTTAACACATATTAATTTAATGCCGGTGTATCACTCTGCACAGCTAATAAATTAAATGTCTCCTTGACCCCACTTCTAGGAGAGGCTCGTTGGAAGGCAGTGGGCGCAAACTGCAGATGGCTCCATGACCATTGCCACAAAGGGACTGCCAGTCTCATCCCCATCCCATCTGCCTCTCCATGATTAACAACGGTGCAAAGTAGGGCAGGCTGAAAATAACAACAGACTACAACTGCTGTGCCCAAGCACAGAGCTCAATATAAATCTTCCACCACAGCCAACGAGGGTCACGACTGGAGCTGAACAGCCAGGCTTGTGCTGCCACCAGACCCAGCAACACCAGCCAAGGGTTTATCCAGCACATCATTCCATTTCTTCAGGGTCTGCTCTGAAGTACAAGGGCTTTTATTTAGCCACATACATGCCCCCCCTCCCGTTGCAATTCAATAAGTTAAAAAAAAAAAAAAAGAGAACACAAACATGTTATTGGCTGAGTGAGTAAACATTTCAGGCTCTTTTGCAATCATTAATGATAGTATAAGGTGTGTGCGAACTTCCTGCATGCTGTACTGCTGTTAATTCTGAATTCACCAATGCAATTAGGGTGTCCTTTATGCAAGAGCTGAAATTCACTTAGATTGATTTAACGAGTATAATTTCCTCTTTGGAACTGCTGGAAATTAATCATCACTTCTCCAAACTCCATCTGGAATTCACTCTGTCAGCACAACGCACAGCTATAATGGTGGCATCCAAAGAGAACTGCATGCCGATTGCACTGTTGTTGACTTTGTTTTGAGTATTTCCTATACTTAGAATTGGAAACAGCTCAAATATGCAGCAAAGTCAACTATCCCAGCACATTGCAAATCAATTTTTTTTCCTAGTGACAACCATCACACAGACAATAAATCAAATTATCTGCTTACTCATTCTAGTTTTCATTCATTGAGGCAATTGCACCAGCTTAATTAGATTGACCCTAATTTGTGTCAATGAAAGTGGCAGAAGAAACCCATGGAACATTTTAAAGAGAAATTAAATACACCTAGCCAGTTATAACTCTAAGAAGCCACGTTTGCACAAAAAATATCAATTTATGCACGTAAATTGGGTAACTAGCTACCTAATTCCCCATTTTCATGGCTACCTGCCTGATTTGGGTGTACAGCTGTAAGATCCAGAAAGCTGAGAGCAGTAAATGCCTCTGAGAGAGAACGTGCCAGTGACAGAATCACCCAACTAGAAATCTGTTGTTTCTTCCCCATTTCAAAGTCAATGAAAAGCTATAAATGGAGTCCAACAAAGAAAAAACAAGGACAACTTCATAGCACAGTGTACACTGCTGAAGTGACTAGCAGCTGAAAGAACAGAGTGCTCCAGAAAGAAAACTGTTTTGTTTATTAAAACAATTAATACAGCTTAAAAGGGAGAGCACTAAACTAGGTGTGAATGAACTGCCCTTCTCAAAACTGAGGTGTGGCTACTGCAGAGGTTTTCCCAGCATTTTGGTGTCTTTTGATGTAAACCACAGAAACTAAACTACATGAATTAAAATCAGAGCTCCTTAAAATTCACTAGTTCCAGGATTATTCTTGGAGCTAACCCATCCCTAGAAAAGCCTACAGGTGTACAGTCACAAAAGAACTCACATGAAAGCTTGAGCTAGTCTTTGCTGACTTCTTCCACTCCAGTGTTGACCCATTTCAAGACATCAGTAGTTTTTAACATGTTTTGGAGAAGAATCTCTATTAATTTGCCATTCTTCTGTATATAAATCAGTTTAAACCAACTGGCAGTAAGCTTGCTTTTCTCTTACCATCTGGAGGCCCACCAGAAGTCATGCAAATCCCCTAAGAGTCTTTGGTGAACAAGAATTGATCCCCACCCCTTTAGTGCTTCTCCAGCACATACCTATACTCTTTACTCAGCCTCTTGGGAAGAGCCAAGACTTACTCCAGTGTATTTTTTTCTCTGGACAATAACAGACCTGTCACAAAAAGCTGCATATTAGAAATACTCTTCAGGGACCATCTAATTAAAGATAACAGCATTCCTCTAGCCCATCTAAAAACAGACTGAATGCTTAAGTGTCTTGCCCAAGAACACAGCATGAGAGAGCAGCAAAGCACAGATAACAACAACCACTAGTGATGCCTGCCCCGTTTTTCAGATTCTGGTTGGCACTATGGGGGAAAAAAAATAAACAAACCTCCTAAAATCTTCTTTCTGCTAAGCTGGTGCCTTTTTTTTTTTTTTTTTATGTTTTGGCACAAGGACAGCTGGAAGCCAAATGAAAATATTTGCTCTTAGAAGACCACTATTCGGTTTTGCAAATAAACAGATAAGCAGCTGCCCAGTGGTGGGGGAGGGGGGAGATGAGGGAGGGACGGGGTGGCAAGGATAGTAACTAGCTGGGCTTCCAAATGCAGAAAGGTGCGTAAAAAAGAAAAAAGTTTTGAGGATGACAAGAGGGATGAGCAGGAGATGGAATTACAGGCAATCATAACAAGGGAGAGTTTGAGTTTCCTGTGAAAAAGAAACAAACGACAAAACAAACCTGGAAGATTCTCAGAGCAATGGAGAAAGGAGCAGGGACAGGATATGTAAAAATGCAGAGTAGGAAACTACCACAGAAAACTCTTGAGCTTTAAAAGTCTTCCCTTTTATGCAGAGAGCTCCTTTATGGAGCAAGAGAGAGTAATAAGCATAGGTGCTAATTGCATGGAGCATCTCCACGGAGCTTTAGATAAAAGACTCCAGCACCTGGGGAGGCGGGGGGGGGGAGGGGTGGTGGGGGTGGTGGTGGTGGTGGTGGTGGTGGTGGTGGTGTGCAGGAATCTGTTGATCTTGGCAGGCAGTTGCACCCATTGTTACTAATCTGCCTTCCTTTCCCACATGGTCATGTAAACGAGGGCTACAAATGCTAGATTTTACAGCATGCAACATCTCTTCTGGTACCTATGGGGACACAGAAGTGAATTTATTTAAATGTTCTGAGTTAACTCTGCAAATTATCTAACAGGGGACCTTTCACATCTGTAGAGTCCCAATGAAAGTAAAAACATTGTACCCAGGTACTTCTGTTTGTACTTGTGGCACTGAAGACAAAAAGGCCAGACTGTCTGCCTGTTTTACACCCTCTTAGTGCTCACATTTGTAATAGTCTGTTCTTAAGTTAAGACATGTCCTTGACAATGCATACATACTTTTCAAGAGAAGAAAGCGGGCCAGATTCAGTCTAATTTTCCATCTTGGCCTCTGCACTGCCATTGACAGGATGATCTGAGCAGAAGAAAAGCAGCCGCAGCCCTCAGATGCAGTAGCGGTTTGGCTCTGCGAGTTACCTGCTTGCCCTGAAATGTTCCAGTACCTTCTTTTGCTGCAGGATTGTGATAGCCCAGGACTGCTGAATTCACAGCTTATCACATGCTTCAGTGCCTTCTGTGTGGCTGATATTATGTCTGCATTGCTGACAAATTTTGGTTTTGAAGAGTGGATGCATATATTAACTTAGCAGTTTTCCTTCCTGTCAGTAAAGCAAGCAAACTCAAACAGTCCCTCACTGCTCTTGCCAGAAGGGGAGCAGGGGAAGAAGGGAAAAAAATAAAAAAAAAAAGGCATCAAATAAATCAGCCTCTGCACTGGCCTCTGGAGCCGATTGTAGCAGAAGCACTGGCAGGTGTGGAATTGCCTTCTACCACTATCAGCTGGAGCTCATGTGGCAGTCAAGTTTTCTTGGCCTGTGCTATGGAAAGGTGACTCGAGAACTCTCTATGGGGCTGCCCTGCTTATGGAGGGCATCACAAAAACTGCATTCTTTGCGAACAGAACCGTGGGAGCGAGTGCAGCAAACCGCTCCTCTGGCCTGGCATTTCTAAGGCTCTTTGCCCCTTAGCTGTGACTCTCTTCCACACTGATGCGTCTCTCTGTGAAGTCCTGCTAAATCTAAGGGCAGCCCCAAGCAGTGAACTCTATCCTGTGAGGTGCTGAGCATCTCAGCCAGACACTGTGGGAAAAAGCGGACTCTGAGTGAAATTATAGGGCAGCATACAGCAGACTCCTAAAGGGAAATAGCTGTGTCCAGAGCAGAGTAGAGGAATTTGCAGCCGCAGGAAGGCAACTGAGACAAACAATGTTGACTGGGTTTCAAACTTGAGTTGGAAAATTTTATGACTGCAAATAGCACTGGCAGTCATATAACCCAAGGGAAAAAAAATGGGGTAATGAAATCTCCTGCTTCGGGGCATGGGCTGGTGGCCTTTAGGGACAACAGAGGAATTTTTTCTTCCATTCACAGCATTGCTTAAGCAGCTGGGTGCAATCTGTAGGGGTTTCACCAGCCATAGAAATACCAGGCATAAAGTGATGATACTTAAAAAAAGTTACTGCACTGGATAAGACACTGTTTGATTTGTTACAGCCATCCAACAAATAAGCCAGGCAGCAATACTGCCATCAAATAAAGGGGATATCAGATGACAGTCCAGTCCTGGGGGCCTAGCAAATCAACAGGGATGCTACCCAAAGTCCAAAGATAAACATATCAGGCACTAGGAAAAATGCATTGTGTTTTTACTAAGCTGGAGCAGACTACCTCATACTACTACCTAATACTGCTATTCTGGCTAGACAACTAATACGTCTGTGGAACTGATTTTGAATTCCCACCTTTGGTGGCTAAAGGCTGGGCAGTTTTGAGTGAGCTTCTCTTCCTCTTGAATACAGCCAATCTGCTAGCATGGGCAGAGGAATTTTCCTGAGTGTCTGCAAAGTGGATTATTGCTAGTATGCAGAAGTGTCTCCTCACTGTCAGTCTAACTCAACCCTGGGCCACTTTAAATTTACTGATTACAACGTCAATATTGTCCTTCTTCTAGAATAGTTCTCATTTTCCCAGTGTTCACCACTCAGCATGGTCTTTGCTGGGTCACAGAGACAGCACCTTCAGGCTGGCTGTCCTGATAACCCCTCTCTGTACATCTGATGACCACACCTATAGCTGTTTTTCCCGATGAAGCTTTCCCTGGCTTTCTCTGTTCAAGAGCACTTGTCCTTTTCTGACTCCACTGGTAACATTCTCTCTCTCTCTCTCTCTCTCTCTCTCTCTCTCTCTCTGTGTCACACACACACCACACACACACACACACACACACATCTTAATATCACATTTGGCTTTTTTGTACTCTCAGCTCTGCTGTGATCACTTCACAACACCCAGGTCCCTCCCTTCTTTATTTACGTCCAAATTAAATGTTCCTTGTTTATAGCTGATTACTATTAACCTCTAAATGCATGAATTTGTGTTTTCTAATGTGAATGTAAACTTTTTTCTGCTATTCTGGTCCTGAACGTCACACTGCTCTTACCGTAGAGTGCCCTGACCCTCCCCTGCTTTTGATGATAAAGTCTGGATTCAGCAGATTTCATTAGTACACACTTTTTTGTCTATTCTGAAAAAAAAGGATAAGATTGAGCCCAAAAATTACTCTGGAAGAACTCCTCGAATAACCCCCTTCCTGTCTAGTAATTCAGCTTTCAACATTTACCTGTGAGTTAAGTCTTCCTGCCACAGTTTTCCTGCCTGCTTCAAGTGAATTATCATGTCCAGATAGAATCTCATTTTTACAAGGTCTCAGGCATTGCTACACACACACACACGTGTGTGCGCACGTGCATGTGTGCTTGCTGAGGAGACCACCAAGAAACCCATTTCTCAGTGGAAGAATGATGGTCTGTGCAACCCTGAACGATACAAACCTTAGCTTCCAGGAAATCTTATTCTTAGGCCTAATCTGGCTTGGAGCCACTTTGTAGTAGCAACCCCAGTATCACCAAAATAAGTAGCTTTAAAACTCAGACATCAGGACTCAGAGTCTAGCAAACAGGTACTACAGCATCTTCTGCCCCGTAACGATTTCAGCAGCTCCAAAGGCACTCATATCCAAAAGGGATTAGGCGGTTTATAGGACCAAAGCTGCAGGCCCCCCCAGCCATTTGCTCTGTCGGTCATCATTCCTGTCAGGCTAGTTCAGAGTGTCTCTGCCTTTACTCTTAGTGGATTAAGGGGTGGCTGAGCCACCCCTTTTCTCCTGCTTTGTTGTTTGGAGATAGGACTGTGGAGGGGAATTAATTACATCAGAAAAATACATTAAATTGTCAGTCTGAGAATTAACTGGAAACCCTTGTCCCTCCAGAAAAACATTACAAATGGCAAGAGAAGAAAATGCCACAGAAAGCACCTCTACTGTAATTCACAGGTATGGATTAACACGGACATAATTTTTCTTCCCAGCAATTAATTTCAGTGTATTATTAATTGTAATAACCATTAATTTCTAGTGGATACACTGGGCCTCCTCCAAATCCAGGCACTTAGTTGTCACAGTTCAAGTAACTGTAGTATTCCCTGATCAGTGGGCTCGGTCCTTCTACCTTCTCCCACTCAGAATCCAAAGCACGTTACAAGCAGGAAGAAAGCTTGATGACTGTAGCTGCATCCCAGAACTCAGGATCTCTGCTGTAGATTTTCTATAGGACTTCAAGGAAAGTTCTCTTTACCTCCATCTCATCCAGTGATAACATCAGTCCCCTACTGCACTTATTTATTTGGAGGTAAGTTTGTTAAAAATGCAGGGAAGGTTCAGATATTGAGATAACAGGATCCATAACAAACTGCTGAAAGAAAAACATCCCAGGGAATGCTGCTAAAAATGTCTTCAAAGAAAGACCCAAGTCCAATTCTAGGTGCTGAGCTAGCTGAAGTCAGTTTAACTTATGTGTCATAACAGGAGACAATTACACCAGCTAAAAGCTTTATCCATGCTCACAGAAGCACCAACCTAAGCGTTTGTCATTTCCTCTGCACAGTTTCACCAACTGGAAACAAAACAGTGGATTGCTACACGTGCCATTAACCTTGTACTTCTCACATCACAGACACACTATAATCAGATCTAAAGAAACAAGTGTTAATTACAGCATGAATATCTTAGTCACTGTCCTGATCAAAACAAACCCCAAGAATTTTATCATTAAACACTCTTTCTAATGAGAAGCAAGAAAACTACGCGAACATATTGCTGACATATCCCATCCCAGCTGCACTCTCTTTAGGACAGGGACTGCCTTCTGTTCTGAGTAGGTCCAGTACCTATCATGGGGGGACTGGGATTGCAGTCACTGCTACAACAGCAATTAAGTTTTCCATTAAGGTAGGGGATCATCTTATCAAGAGGTAATAGTTACCACCACTATAGCAGAATACTCAAAGGCAAGTCAGTAAATGGACCATTTAATTTTCTTCCATTTCACCATATTCTTTAAAAGAACATATTGTGAGAATGGCATCAAGGCCGTGAGAGCTAAACCAGTTACAAAGATCACGCTTTTTAAGTCAGAGTTAAAGATGTGAAGTGACATTAGAGTACACTTGCCTCCATGTCAGAAATACCGACTTTGTGAAGCTGAGTGGAGATCTCCTATGGATATTAAGATTTGTAGTGAGGCATTACCTTTTATAAATCAGCTGCTACAGCTGAAAAAACAGATGCGCTTTTGGGCACCTCAGCCCATATCTAGACCTGAGTCAAAAGCAACAAATTTGAAGCTACATTCAGGCCAAGAAAATTGTCTTTGAGTTTATCAATTAGGCAAACTGAGAGACAAAGCAGTTGATATTTGTGCTAAGTTTTCGCTTGTCAACACAAGTTCCTGTGATGTTAAGGTTAATGGACTTCCAGGCTGGGGGTATGGACAGATGAAGCTGGTGATTGCTCATATCTGCTCATGTAAGTGTGGACAGAGCTGTGGGCAGTTATTTACTGAGTCATTTCCGTTCTCTGACAGGATCGATTTCTAAATCATGTAAGCAGTACAATGTTACCACCTTGCAATGTTTTCTAATGAAAATGTTCGGTTCTGGACTACGACCCAACTAAATGGTTTAGAACACCAGGTGAATCTCAGGATCTCTATGTTGTAACCTCCATCCTTCCCCCCAGTCTCCTCCCCTTTGTTTACTGCAACCCTTGCTCCCCTTGGTGGGGAGGTGCTGCCGCCAGGGCCTTCTCCAGCCCTGGCTCAGCATAAACAGCTATTTGCATTCAGCGGGAGACTTACCTGACCCGTGACTTGCTCAGTGGTGGGATCAAGGTGAAACACATTTACATACATGTAAATTTTTGCTGTTTGCTGTGAAAAAATATCCTGTCTCTGAGATACAGGAAAATATGGTTCTGACTCAGAATTGATGCTATCTTTCCAGTCAAGATTAGAGCCTAAATTGTGCAATCCATCTTAACTCACAGTATCAGTTGCTATGCAAAAAGACAATGTTTCATACAGAGGTGCGGTCTTTCCAATGATTGCAACAAATGCAGACCACAGCTGGCTTGTCCTTCAGATTCAGTGCAATTGGGAAGCATGGCCAATATTTCAGGTTTCATACTAAAAGAAACTGACTGCACCTTATAAGACACAGACTGACCTTAAATCATGGTGAAATGAATGGGCTCAAGAGCTTTGAATGCCTGTGAAGAAAATGTCCCTAAAGGGAAAAAAACCCCCAAAACCACAAACCCAGAAAAGGCAAAAGCACGCAGAAAGAAAAAGACAAAAAGACAAAAAGTCCTTTTCCCACAGGAGACTTCCATCACTACTGTATTTTCCCTAAGGACATTTCTGTATCTGTCACTAAAAATTACTGCTGTCAGCAATAATGCATCGGCACAAACCGTAGGGCTGGGCTTTGGTGGTCTGAAAAGAGATGTAAACCAGAGTTGTTCTTAACCACCATCTCACCTTAGCTCCAATGAACATATTTATTACACAATAAATCCAACTCTGTCTGGAGAAAAAAAGATGTTGGAAAGAAAAATGGTGTGTTGTTTTTACAAGCACATGTCTGATGCCTAATCAAGGCTGAGAGAGACATTTCACTCACCTAAGGCTAAGCAACTGCCAAAACAGAGTCCAGGGAAAGGTACGCAACAGGGAAATAAAAAAACCATTCAAACCCTTAGAACAGCAGAACTGTCTTCCGTCACAGATCCTAAAGCCTTAGCATTTCAGTGGCAACAGAAACAAGTCTAAAACAGATTTGCTCCATAATGTGAAATAACACCCTTGAAAATTACACCACCAATAAAAAGCTAACGAAAATGTCTCTTGAGAACACCTCTGCCAGAAAGATAACTCATCCCTACAGATTTTAATGAATTCATCTGTAATTTTGACATGCTTTTATTACAGCAGCACTCAACACCCTTGAGTTCTCAGTGCTAGGTGCTGTTCAGAGATGGTCTTTGTCCCAGGGAACATGATGTAACACTTAAAAAGGCAATGGTAAGGGCTGCTAATTATTCATTGTTTGCACAGGGAATAAAAAACGTTTATATGGAACTAACATATGGGTAAGTGCAAGTATCATGAGCAGTAATTATAGTAACTGCCTCTATGATCTCCCTCTGTTATACCTGAGGCAGACTTAATTTCATACCTATAGATTTGCCTGCTAAAAAATCCTCTTTCCCATAGACAGTGCATCACAAGCCGACAGCTGCCTTCATGTGTCCGGCTACTCTGGACAAGCTGTCTTTCCACATGGAGAGGTCTCCTTTGGGTGGAGGCTAAGGGAAAGCTGCAGCAGATTGGTACTACATTTGTCTTCTCAAAGATGTTTACCAAGGGCTCTGCATGGAGACATTTAATGCCACAAATGTGTGGGTTGTCAAATCATCCAAGGAAAGGGACAGTGGAAGGCCCCAGCTATCTACTTTTTTACACAGGCAAAATACCATCCTGCTTCAAAGCAGCATTTGATAGGGGAGTGTTGATGCGAGGAAGGGTGTCTTCTGCCTAGATGGTTGTTGCTGGGTAAGGGCAGAATTAAATAGGATGAAGAGGGCGTGGACTGCACACAGGCAATGGGATATCTTGTGATGCAAAAGGCATCTTGGTGTAATGGCAAAGCCCAAATGGGAGCTCACAGGCTGCAGAAGTGTCCACCCAGGCAGAGGTTCACCACCATCCCTCTGCCCCAGAAAAGGAGAGGTTTCCTCTCCATGTGTAAAGAAAGCCAGGAGAACCAGGAGTGAAATGGATTTTAAATCCCTGTTGAGAATACGCAGTGGTAAAAGTCCTCTGCTCAGCATGTGCTCATTATGGAACCCACGCAAGCACTCAGGGCGGGTCTGTTTGTCTCTGCGGGGCCACAGAAACCAACAAACAGCAGTGGGGAGAGAAGTTACCGCGGTTGTATCCTCATCACACCCACGCTCCCATGAGCGGTCTTCTTTCTGCCTAATGAAGTGAGGATTAATTAGAGGAGGTAATGGGCTTCTGCGGACACATTGTCGAGCACTGCTTATTGCTGTTTGTTGATTCAGCCAGGCATTTTGTAATCCCTTACGTTGTTTTGCAGTGACTACGGGAAACAGGTGAAAAAGACACTCAGCTTTACCAAGTTCAAGGCACCTGTGTAACCCCTTAGAAATGAAGTCTGATGCCAAATAAAGCTGGACAATAGCAGACATACAATCAACACTCAGAGAGTCCTGTTAGTCTCCAGAAGATAGCTAATGTCTAACACATAGGGTGAGAAACAACAGTAAAAATTATTTTCTATTTTTTTTTCAGTTTAAATGGAATTTAACTTTGGCACTTACTTCTTTTAAGCAAAAAAAGTTTTTTCCCTTACAACTTCCTTACACTGGTTATAGAATGGGGGCAATATTGCTCAGATAGGGTGTGAAGTTTTTCCCAAAAATAGGACGGAGAGGAAAACCTCACGGTTTTTGCTTTTCTCTTGTCCCATGAAGAACACAGTACACCCCATAGCCTGACCTTTCTCTGCCCTTTGCTGTGTCCAAGTTTTTGTGCCCATAAAACCACAGTGTGTAATGCTACTGGCCCGTAAGTAATGGTCAGCATCCACGCTGCCCTGTGGTGGCAATCCCTCAACACATAAGGCATCAGCAAGCCAGCCCTTACTGTTCCCATGCTTTCTGTGCAATTCTGCTTTGGGCTGGGCCACAAATGTAATACAGAAAAGGCTCTTCAAATGTTTTACCTGCAGAACCGCTTGGCAAAGGACAAATCTACTCTCCCCAGGTTGAAATAACTCTTATCTCCCCAGCCAACCCACCTGGATGCTAGCAGTCACTCTCCTGTCATGTAACTCAGCCTCGAGAGCATGAACAAACACTAGCAGGTTTAAACCGCCACAGGTTTAAACCGCCACATGTCTGTGTTTCGGCTAAGCAGAGCTTACGGCAGAGATCCAATGTTGTCTTTGTAAAAACCCACCACAAAAAAAAAAAAAAAAAGAAAAAAAAAGAAAGAAAGCCCTAAGACCTAATTTTTCCCCTTGGTTCATTTCAAAAAGTTTAAAACTTCACCCATCACCGATAATTTGAGGCCCCTTTAAATCTCCCACTGGCTTTTATTTGCCTGTCCAGCAGGGCAGATGACGCATTAGATTTCATTTTATTTTCTCAAGACGTGACATTTTTGTTGGCTCATGTAAGGCGGAGGTATCTCACGCCTTTCTGAACATCTTCACGTGCATGAGCACACCACAGAGCAGACAAAGCCTTTGCCCTTCCCAAGAGAGATATTTCAAAGAGGGATGTGCTGGGAAAGGTGGGGAGGGAGAAGGGGGCAGACAAGGCTTCCTAAGCAGAGCCTGCCATGAGAAGAGGGCAGTCATTGTGGTAAGGACAGAAGTTTTGGTCCACTTGCTACAAGATTCCATGGGACTTACGTCGAAGAAAATGGGATGGTGTGAGTAGCTGAGTCCTGTCCCACAGGAACAGCCTCTGCAGGCTGGGGTACTAGTAGCTCATGATTTCAGGTGGGAACTTCCAGGAGAATACTGGATTGGGTTCCTTTCCTCTTCCTCAGTTTTCTTACCTTCACCTCAAAGCTGGGTAGTGCCAGGGAACACATATATCTTAATGCAAGCTGCTGCAGCTTGAGGACCAGGCAGCATGAGGCACAGACACATCTGGAGGCAGCATTACCAGAATGCTGATATGCCCCTGCAGACAGTGCCTGAGTCACCTGGGACACAGGTTCATAAAGGACAGGTCCGGGAAATCCCTGCCTGTGCCCAAGGAACCAGGAAGAATGTCTTCCATCCACAAAGGATGCAACAAGAGCTCCTGCATGCCTTCAAACAGGCTGAGCGAGACTCCTGCTGAACTATTGCTCCACTCTCTTCCCTGGACATAGAAGACAGCGGAACTGTCCTTTTACTACCACGACAAAGGAAGATTTGCTGTTTTGAGGTATTCCCTAGTGGTCATGCCAACAGCCTTCTCCACTCATTGCTTCCTTGCTCCTCTCCAAGTAGCTGAAGGCTATGAAAAATGCTGTAGGTCTAGTGGAATTGTTTCAGATTGATGCTGAAATTCCTCAAGCTTGTGCACATCATGGAAATTCAGGAAAATTAGTTTGAGTCCATGAATAACTTGAAACAGGCCAGAAAAATGGCAATGAACTCTCATCCAGATGCTTCAATTCAGAATCATTTAGCTTTAACTGAGTCATTTAATCCAAAATCACTTTCAATTAAATTACAGTAAGTCCGAAAAAGGCCCCTTTAATTTTAATTGAGTCTGTATAGACCACTGGAATTTAACCGAATCTAAAGGTACTCGCCTCTTTTTTGGATACATGGGATAAACAGCCTCATCTTTTTGTGTTCAGTGCACTTTCTCTGCTCTGTCGTAACTATACTAGGACTTCCCTGGATCAAACTTAATGCCTATCCTAGTTTTCCTCAAGAGTGGTTATAAAGCTTGTGCATTACCATGCCTGTCTCACCTGGCAGTTAAAGACCAGACACAGCCTGCATCGAAAGATCTGTATAAGAAACATATATTTTTAATGCAAACACATTCCTAAGAGCACAAAGGCACCTGGTGAAGACATTTCCTCATTGCTGGGTAGTGTGCCCAAATGCCATTAGCACTAAAAAGAAATAACAAGAGCCTGGGAAGACCCATCCTCTTGGGTGGAGGCTTATCATAGTGCCCAGTCATCAGAGGAGATTTTAGGGTGATTCTCAGGGATAAAGACCTCCCATTTCAAAACATTGGCACTTGATATTTCCAGTTCAGCTTCAAACTTGTACAATCACTGAAGAAAGTGAATCCAGGAAACATTAGTACCAAAAGAAACATGTGCCAGTCTCCTTTCAGCCTTGGCCATGCCCATGCTCTGTTAACTGACCACTTAAGCAATTTTTTGTCTGACCGTTCCCAGATTGGTTTCTTGGAACATCAAAACTGACTATGACTTTCTTTTAACTTATCTGATAGAGTTAAAAGAAAACACCCTGGCAATGCCACTGCATCATGAGAGGCTTTGATCACCTGAAACTGCCAATGCACCTTGAAGTGTGTTAAACATCTATGACTTGGCTGACTGCATCTGCCTGTTCCCATTAAGCACACCTGCAAGGAGCATCTGCTGAGAAGGGGTAGCACAAGGGACAATGACCTGGAGTTTAGGTTACTGAATACTCCTGGAGGTTTTTCAGAGGAGGAACTTTTAGGACTTTGTGTTTAGCATGTCACCCTTGGGTAAGCAGAGGCCAAGTGAAAGTGCATTTCTAATAAGCTTTTGGCGAGAACTGATCTCCCCACTGTGGTTATGAATGAAGAAAACACTCCAGCAGTAAAAGTCCTTCAATAGCTCTCAAGAACTCTAGGTGCCCATGTGAACTTGGCAGATGAAGTTCAAGTACTTGGATAGCAGGTGCTACCAGTCCGGAGATCTAGAATACCACACTGGACACAGCTGTGCTGGGGACTCATCCCTCCCACCCCCTGCATAAGTATCCCTGCATACAAAGGCTCTCCCCATAGTAAACAGCTCTAACAGTGCTCAGCTCAAGAACCAGAGCAAAGATTTTAGATTCAGATTTTAAGAACTCAGAGCAGGGGAGTAGATGGAGACAAATGCTGGTATAAGAGACACAGGGCTGATGAAATGCTATGACACTTTGATATGAGCCATATGGGGAGATCTCAGAAATGTCGTTTCTGGTAAAAAAAAAAAAAAAAAATAAAAATAAAAAAAAAAAAAAAAAAAAAGGTTTCCATTTCCATTAGCCTTTTATTTCCTGTGAATGGTTCAGGAGTCTTCCCACTTATCCTCTGGAGCATGAAACACCAAGGCTACCTCATCTCTTGGCCCTCTGGAAATGTGATTATTTAATTCTTTGTAGGTTATCTGCATTCGGGTGGGAGAGGAAGCAGGGGAGGATGATGGGGTGCTATGCAGATGTTTCTCATTAATTTTGGAAGAGTTTTAAAAGCTTTAAAGTCTATCCTAAATATAAGGATACAGCTGATTGAGAACTCATCCGCTTCTATCTCTTGGGTAATCGCGAATACCCTTGTGCTATGTCACTTCAAAGGTGCAGCACAGCTGGGAGGGTTTTCATCAAAGCTTCTGCATGTCTGGGGGAGGTTTTCCCCCCCATGAATATACATCACTGGAGGCTCCTTTTCCCAGTTTTTCCCATGCCTCTGTCTGATTGATCCTCATTTCATTCAGATGAGCTCTTCTTTTCTGGATGGCTAAAGGGCAAGAGACAGCTCTCTCCAAAGCTTTCCCACTCGCCTCAATGCCTATCCGAAGATTTTCCTCTCACCAGAGTGGGGGAGGGAGGGAGCTGTTCAGACAAGAGATAGAGCCTTTAAATTAAATCCTTGTCATCTGAGGGCTGGGCCTGATAGTAGCGGGGGTGGGAAGCATATTCTCCCAGTATCGGGACTCTGGCCAGATCCTCATTTGGTGTAAATATGTGCCAGTGGACTGATCTCAGCAGTCTTGTCATCAAAACCATAAGCCTTGAAACACTCCCCTCTCTACAAGGCAGCAGGTTGCTGGGTAAAACCAGCATCATCCTCCGTGTGTCTACCTTGCAGAGTACGTGAGTTCTACAGACAATGAACGCTTGCTGAAATTGCTCAATTCCCCTCTTTTTCACTGGGGAGGGAGGGCTGGGCAGCTTGGTGGAATTTCAAACACTCGGCTACCCTCAACCAGGTTGGGATTTCACAAGAGGCCAGACCCTGTGTGCACCCAGCACGTGCAAAGTGCAGCTGGAAGTCGGGGCCCCTCTCCTCATCTCGGATGGGAGCTCAGCCCTCCTAAAAAATCTGGGCCGGATGCCACTCATTTACAGCACGTCTCCTGGATGTTGGCCAAATCAGAGGAGCGAGCCTCAATCTCATCTTAGCTCTTCTGCCCTCCACCCTGTAATTGCAAGTTCCCCACAGCCAAGGTGACCCCAGCAACTGTCAGGCCAGGGCACTGCTGAAGTGATGAGATGTGCACCCTCTTATACCACTGACAAAGCTGGCCCAAATGAAAACATTGCTGTTGATGATTTTTGGGAAAAAAAAAAAAAAAACCCAAGACATTACGAATCTCCTGTGCATTGCCCCATGGAAAAGTGACAGCCCTGGAGATTATAAATGCCTGCTTGTCCTGTGAGTTCTTCTCCTGTCCCAGGCAGACCTTTCAGCAGACAAGGACCCTCTTCAAGAGCTCCACAGCCACCCCCAATCACCCACCAGCAAGAGCTCGTGTTCTTATAACCTCCTGTGCATCCTCTCTTGGCCTCAGAGTCCTGCAAACCCACATCTCGGACCTTTGCCAAGGAGAACAACGCAGATCCCCAGGGACATGTCACCTTCATGGGGACTATTCCGATACTACAATACCTGTTGGCACCTATAAATCCTATTCTCCATGCTCAATTCCAGGCTGTAACCCTCCCCTCTCGAGTGGCATTCAAAGCTGAATCAGTTGTGCTGGTGCTGCATGCAATTGGGAATGTTTCTTCCCCCCAGACAGTGATGGGATTTTCCCCGCACCAGTCCCTGAATGTTAATTTGATCTTGAATTCTTTATCACTTCTTTCAGTAGGGTGTGTGGCTGGATTTACTTTGACACAAGCCCCTTTCTGAATTGCAAGTTGGCAACAATAAAAGGGAGAACTCTTTAATTTTTTATCTGGTTAATTAACTTTTACAGCACTGTATAGCTTTGGCATCCAAATACTGCAATGCAAAACATTCAAACAAATACCACCCACCCCACCAGGAAGCTGCTGCCACCAGTGGCTGCAGGGGAACAGCACCTCACAGCCTTGGTAGGGTTGTGTGGAAATCCACCTCTCGCTGTACCAGACACCCTGCCCATCCATTTCTGCAGACAACTCACCTTCTCATGATGACTTTCAAGTCATAGATACAGAACGCACATGGTTTCCCCATGTCATACTCCTCTTTCCCAGTATATGAAGTCACTCTCCCACTGGGTAAAATACATGGAAGATAAAATTTATTTCTTGTTTGAAAGGGGTGTTTAGGGATCCCTGAATCCTGCTGCCATGCAGAGTTTCACAGTTACAGCTAGCACCAGCACCTCACAGTCCTGAGCCCAGAGAGAACACCCTTGTATCAGGCAGTGTGACATCATATCAGACAGTAAGGAATTGCTCTCCAAGAGGGATAAGCTCTAAAGCCTGTGGGATGACCCCCAAGAGCATAGTTTGGCTCAAAGAGTACAACAGACAGGTTGCTACAATTAAGTCTCTCTGTTGGAACACGCAGGGTCCCCACTGCTTTTCCCATGAGGATCAGTGAGAGCTAAGGGGGTTTGGGAGGCATGGTGCCCCCAGGACGTTCCCGTGTTGTTATATCTGCACCTTGTGGGCTAGCACATGTTTTACTCTGTATGCACTAGAGTTTCGCTGTTACTGCACGTCCAGGCAAGCTCCCTAACTACTTTCAGCATGAATAAAAAGGTACCGTAAAGGGGAAGGGACAGATTTCAGGAAAAGCAAGAGAAGTGGTATAAAATGGGACATCAGCTTGAGCCCATTGGCTAATCAAGTGCCATCCCACACATCTGCCCTACTGCTTAGGGAGGCACAGAGGGAAGGGGAAGTCTGTCTGATCTCAGGCTGCTATCCAAAATATGTATTCTTTGTTATGGTCTGGACTTTAACTGAGATCTGTTTAACTGCTGTATTTAATTTATTTGTCGTAGAAAAAGATCCTTCTTGCTGACAGGCCAAACTCACCCAGGCTAAACCAGGGGCAGTACTTTTCCCCCTTCCTGTCCATGTGGGATATGGGGAATACGTGTAACTGCCAACTGACAGAACTAGTGCCTTTGTTTGAGAGGCAAGTTGCTGCCTCTAATGCTACGCAGCCAGCTATCAGGGGTGGCTGCTACAGGAGGATTCCAGTAAAGCAGTACCATGTTTGCACACCACAGAGTTGCACACAGGAAGCAGGTCACAGAGAAGGTGAAAATGAAGTCAGCTCAGAGCTGACTTCTGATCCGTGAGTAATCACTGCTACAAACTGGGCTAAGGCCTTCATGGCATCCTGGAAATGCAGACAAAAGAAGATTCTTCTCCTCAATCATTTGCCGTGAGGGAAAGGCAACCTGTTGGAGGGAATGATTTCACTCCACAAGTGCAGGGTTTGTGCCTTGCTCAGTAGGGGATTCTCTTTGCTGAGGAAAAAAAAGTCTCTCCAGATTTGTGCTTGCTGAATGATAAAACAGCAAGGGATCGCACAAGGAGAATGGACTGAACACCTGGGAGAGGGCAGGAGACAAGGCAAAGGTGCATGCATCTTACCAGCTCTCCCTGAAACAGACAACCTAAATCTAGAAGCGATGGAGACACCTGCAATGCCCCCATTTCCCCCAACTTGCATTGGCCCGTTCGGTCCATATTCTGCCAGCACAGCCAGCAGCCATGCATCCCTCCTCCATCAGTGTCACAGTGGCACCTAGTCTGCCTGACTGTGATATTAATGGTAATGAGGCTTACATGTGAGGGGAGGCCTTTGACCTGTGGCTACACACTGCTTGTGTGGGCCTGAAACAGCTGAGAAATACTCCACCCCCTTAGGCAGATCCTAAGGCCTTTTCCAACCACCCTTAATACTATCAGAGTATGACGGTCTAATGAAACTAAGACACAGGTACGATCCTTGACATAAAAGCTGGTTTACATCCAGGTGTCTTTACTGTATTCTCTTTTAAATCATGACCCCTTCTTATATCAAGAACTGTATCAGCTACAGCTGCTGTGTGCAGGCAAAGCCCCGAGTTCCTTTAAAAACCTTGCCCCAGCAGAAAAAACGAAGGACACGAAATGATTCATAGCACTTGTACCAGGAACATTTTATGGTTTTGCTTTTGCTTTTCATTTTAAGTCTCTTCAGACTCAGCTTAAAAAATAAATCAAGCCCATTCTTTCCTCCTCCTCTTGGTGACTAGTTGCCCAAATGCCTGTCTGGGTCAAGGGGACACTGCTGAGTTTTATTCTACCATCTGGCATCACCCAGCTCAGCAGATTTTTAAACCTCTTTATACTAAATAGCATTTTGTTCTCTGCTCATCCCACTGTTTCCCCATATTCGCTTTCCTAAATCGTAAAAAAAAATTCCCATCAAATCTAACCACTCGGTAGCCTGTGTGTCAAGCTAGTTTCTAAGCAAAAAGAGGAAAATATTTTCCCTCCTGAGCTGAGAAAGATGAAGTGCCTCCAGCTCCAGGTCAGAGCTAAGCCTTCAACAGTAACATTTTCTAGAAATAGGCAAGAAGGGTCAAATTCACCAAACTACTTCACTAAAACCAGGATCAGGCCTGCTGCTAGAGCTCTGTGGTGTTTATGGTCCTGGGCTGTCACTTTGATCTATCTCTTGCCCTTGAACTATCAGCTTTGCACCCTGCTGCCAAAGCCAAGGCTGCAGCCGCTCACAGCGGTGGTGTCTGTTTCCACACTCTGCGTTCCTGGATGGTACAGATGCCTTTGCTGCACAGCTCATCCTACAGATCTACATAAGCCAGAGAGTAAGAAGAGAGAGCTGAGCAGAACTGGGCCAAAGAGAGGAACGTTGTTTGACGGAGAGCGATTCCTGCATCTCAGGTCCAAACTTGTCCTCTTGGTGCAAGAAACTTGCAACAGGGGAAGAGGTTAACAAAATTTGTGACTTTGGAGTTGTTTGGAAATTTTCTGCCCCTCCCCTAAGCATAGGTTTCCTTGAAGAACCGTGCATACTTCACAAAAATTACAAGTGGTTTCCAGAGAAAACTTTGGAACTGGGTGACCTCACTTTCAATTCCAGATTGTGGGGTTTTTTTGTTTCATTTGGGGCTAATGAGTATTTTCTTTTCAGACATTTCCATGCTCATTTACTTTTCCAAACAGGTGGTGAAAAGCGTTGAAGGAAGAGCTCCTCTCCAGCCCTCAGGTTTTACTTTGTCCAGCTCTGAAGACAGGCCCATACTGCACACATTTGCCATCACAGTTACATCAGCTCCACCACCCACAGAAATAAAGACTTCAAGCCAAGAAAAGCAATCTTGCTCTGGCGAAGACAGCACCTCTGCTAGGAAGCTCTGCAAGTAGCTTCAATGATGTTACTTTACGACTGCGAGTTCTCAGCCTTGCACCTCCGAACTGCTGCGGGGAAGTCAGTAATGTTTTCCACACCTCAGCCACCATCTGTACAATGCTTGCATACACATCCATGTTGAGAGGGATACAGGGCTACAAGAAATGAGCAGAAATGCTACATGGGGTGTGTCTGCCCCCGTAAGCTGTGAGTGCATATCACGCACTGAGCACAGGGGGAGCAAGCTCAGCGTAGGAGCTGTGTCGTAGCAGGTGCTGCCAGAGCTGTTGGCAGCATCCTGCCCTTAGTGAAGCAGAGAAGTTAATTAAAGAGCAGGAAAGGAAAAGACCATTTAAAGAGCTGAGTCAGAATGACTAAAGGTCTTACTCATTTAGCACGACCTTAGCAAAAACTCCTTTTAAAATAATTTTTATCTGGATCATGTTTCTTTAAGAACTTTCTCAAATCATCCAGTGGGAACCACTGGGAAATGTCACTCTCATCCCCTGAACCTTTCAGTTTCTGGCATGTATGTGACAACTGCCATCCCATCTCCCCACCTGCACCATTCTCTTTGTCTGATGCACCTCACCTAGCACAGGGCTACAAGAGACGCTAGAAAAGAATTATTTTTGTCCCGTGGAAATTTGCTTCTCAAAAAATGTTGACATAGAACTTTCCAGCACTCCAATGGGTTCAACAGTGCTCCCTGCCCTTCATGCACAGGTCAGGAGCCCTGCTCCTGCAGGCACCTGATCCGCTGCGGACAATGCAAACTCGGTGCCTGCCGTAAGAGGATGCTGCTGAAAATACGCATGGAGGCCCGTGTAAGGGAGGGTGCGAGGCAGTGCAGAAGGTGGCAGGAGCTTTAGTGATGCTTCCCAAGTCTTAAACGTGTCCGTGAGGAGCCCCTGTTGCTGGAGGCACACAGGGATTTTTGTCTGACAGACAGCGACACCTCGTGGCACGGGGCCCCTGCTCTGTGGCCAAGGGTGGCCTCTCTCGCTTGGCTGAGGTTCTCACCCATACCAAAACGAGCAGGAATTTCATCAGAGTCCTGTGGAGCCCAGATTTCAGGGCAGATGTTTCACAGGAAACGATGATGGTAAGATTCACCTCTTGCAAGCGCTCACTAAAAATCACACATCATCTTTAACAGAAGCTCCTGGAGGGTTCTTGGCAAGACCTTAGTGAGATAGCCCTACGATCACTTCTTATTCTGTTCAGACCGCTACAGGAAAAATAAAAGCTGGTCAGGACCAGCTCCACAGTTTTGATGCTAAACAGGAACAGACCTTGGACCCTCCATACCCTTAGCTATGGGGGTTTCCTTAAAAAGGATTAGGATTCTTTTAGCACGACGAGGAGAAACAACATACAGTTGGACATAGGTAGCCAAGGAACATTAGAAGCCCGTGGTAAGAAGAAATGGAGATTTTTGGAGAAAGGTGTGACTGAAGAAACACATAACTGTGTCTCCTCCTACAGCTTGAATTGTGCCATGTGCAGGCAAATGAGACATCTAATACCTTCATGGTAAACATGCAAGCTTTTGCCAGTACAAACCCCAGCTCTATGAGCTCTTAGTACCCAGAACCTGACATTCACAGGTACAGGAACAGGCTCTCTGCTGGGCTCAGAAAGTTTTCCATCTGGGGAAGAGCCAGAAAAGCCCCTTTTCTCTATGTTGGTGTTATTTTCTGTGTAGTAACTTCATTGACCCATTTTCTTTCCTCCTGGCACAGGCCTAGAGGTGACTGTGATGGGAACAGCAGGAGAGCAGACATGCCAACCAAACAGCAGGATACACTGGGCCATTTTTTTCCCCCCTTCTCTCTGTGCACAGCTAGTCCAAGCTCATAAGACCAAGCACATCACACTTGGCAGTGCAGCTGGTGGCTGAACCTGGATGTTTCCTGCTGTGTTTCTGATACACACAGAAAAAAACCCTGCTATCTCTGAGATTTTGCTCTAGGGAGATCTATGAGGCCATAATATACAACAGTAACTTAGGAACTGAGCTTTACCCCGGGAGGGCTCTGGAGTTTCAAGGTACCGTGCAAAGAAAACACAAACATCTCAGGAGTTTCCTAGCTGTAAATGCCAAGGCCAACAGCCAATGTGCTCATCCATCAGGCAGTGCAGGGGCACAGTGTGTTGGCACAGCTCTGGCATAGATAGCTTATACAGTTTAACCTCATTTGATTTCTATTAATATTTCACAACCACATAGTTAAATTTCAAAGGTCATTTTTTTAATTAGGTGCCTGACAAGATAAGGCTCACACTGTCTTTCTGCAATCCTATTGCACACGGCCTGTGACAGAGATGAGTTGTGTGTCAGGTCCTGCACTTAGGACACAACAACTCCATGCAGTGCTCCAGGCTTGGGGAAAAGGGGCTGTAAAGCTGCCCAGCAGAGGACCTGGAGGCGTTAGGTTGACAGAGGCTAAACATGAGCCAACAGTAGCCCAGGTGGGCAAGAAGGCAAACAGCATCCTGGCTTGAATCCGCCATGGTGTGGCAAACAGGAGCAGGGTAGTGACTGTGCCACTGTACTTGGCACTGGTGAGGCTGCAGCTCGAATCCTGCATTCAGTTTTGGGCCTCTCACTACAAAGACACTGAAGGGCTAGAGCACATCCAGAGAAGAGGAATCGAGCTGGAGAAGGGTCTGGAGCAAAGGGGTTCTGGGAGTGGCTGAGGGAACCGGGCTGTTTTACCTTTAAAACAGGAGGTTGAGGGAAGACCTCATCACTATCCACGGCTCCCTGAAAGGAGATTATAGCGACATGGGTGCTGGTCTCTTCTCCCAAGTAATAAGTGACAGGATGAGAGGAAATGGCCTCAATTTGCGCCATGGGAGGTTCCGATTAGACATCAGGAAAAACTTCTTCACCTAAAGGCTTCTCAGGCACTGTAAGAGGCTTCCCAGGGCAGTGTTTGAGTCACCATTCCTGAAGGGATTTAAATGACAGGCAGAAGAGGTGCTCAAAGACACGGTTCAGTAATGGACAGGTATGGTTGGACTTGATGATCTCAACAGTCTTCTCCAATCAAACGATTCTATGATTCTATGTTACACTGGAGGGCGCAGTACTACAATCTTTACAACTTCTCTGTTCTCACCAAAAGCACTCGGGTCCTCCCTGGTTAAACGTGTAGGGCTATAATTAGGCAGTATCAGGAAGCAAGGCTGTGTGCGTGCGTGCCATTCAGTAACTGCACCCACCTCTGGAATTCATGCAACTTACTAAAAGAAAACAACGTGATGAAAAGGTAGCAAGAACAGAAATACATTACAAGTGGAAAGGTTCTGCTTCAGCATGTCTACCTGGAAAGTCAGAGTCCTGATAGCACTGTGCTTCCTGTGGCAGACCAGAGGTACAGTACAGCACTCAGTTACTTTTCATTTTGCTATGCTATGTGGCTTTGCCTGTGGGAGGAGACACATGCAGGTAAATTTTAAGCAGTTTAAATGGGAATGATTTACATAAAGTGAAATATTCCACTGTAAAGAAATGGTAATTTAAAAATCTGTAGAATATGTCTTGCTGACGACTAGAGATGTACATATTTATCTGTCAGAAACAATAAGTACCAGGAAAGTAGCAGCAAGTCTGCATGCTGCACCTCTCTGCATTTGTGGTAGTCTCTGCCTTTGAAGGACTGCAACTGAACGAGCAATGTGAGCCAACTGTGTCTGCCTCATTCAGAGGCAGGAGGTGGGAGCACAAGGGAGTCAGGCGGGAGTTAGTGGGGCTGCAAACCATATCACAGTGAAATTCAGTGAGGCCAAAAGGGAAGCCTCTCAAAATTATAGACTAGGATGGTTCACACAAATGTAGCTCCTAGTTCTAATTGCTGTTGAGACAAAGATGTTTTATAAGAGATGAAGAAAACACAACCACATCACACACATACCTGCTTCCATAGCTACTTTCCTGTCTTAAATGAACTAAGCTGCTCTGCCACAAATTTTGAAACCACTTTGGTCAAACCAGGTGATATTTCCTGTCTCCAAAGATATTTTAAATAATTCACCTAATATCCCTTTCAATCAGGTCACTTTCATCTTCCCCATCCTCAAAATGTTACACTGCTATCAAAGGATTTTGACATGATTTTGACATGGACTCCAGGAGAAAGCTCTCCACCAGATGTGACATACACAGTGAGGTATGAAAGGTAAGCGCCTACAGAGGATGCTGGGTTGAAAGGATGGCACAGGGCACACATATGTGTGTGTATATTAACCATTGTCATTATGACCAGTGACCTGGCTGCATCCTTTCAGCAAAACCAAACTTTATCCATCTGCAAAGTGCTCTAAACTCTGAGCAAGATTTGGTACCATCCTCCAAAGCGTTCCTTCTCTTGCTCTATAAATTAGAAGAAAAATGCTATGTTTAATATTATGGCATGCTTGTTTCTTTTAGCCAGGAACGCATGGGCAAATGGATAAAGGTTCCGCATTGCAAAAATATTCACAGAACCTCTTGCAATCTGACCTGTGTACTTCCAAACTTTTTTGTTAAAGTCCGGGCTCGAGTAAAAGCTGTTTCTGGACGACTCCAGTCACCATGGGTAGAATCACAATTCCAGGAATACCATTTGGATGGTGAGTATCTGTTAGGTTACAGCCTGGGTGAAAAGACATCCCAACAGCAGTATGGGAGTGAGCGAAGGAGTAGAACACACACCACAGAAAGAGAAACCATAACGTGCAGCTTTATGAATGACAGAGATTTGAGCGGCTGCAAACAATGAGCCATGATCATTTGAAAATAAATTTTGTAGCAAGTGTCAGAATTTGTTCATCAGTGCTGTAGGTGAATGAACTGGTTTCAAGCTTTCCACATACCAGTGCGGTATGGAGAAAAAAGATAGATTCCTTTGCCTTCCTCCTTCCTTCATATTAATCATAAGAAAACAAATGTAGATCAGTCAAAGAAAGCCTATGAAGCTAAGACACAAGCAAGCACTTTCCTCATGTTTGGTCACTCAATTGCAGTGGACTTGGCTCCTCCAGTGCTAAATGTGAATGTCAAGGAGAACTTAATTCTTGTGAATGCCTCCTTCCCTCTGGCCACCTGTGTGGAGAGTTTCTCTTGGATGTATGACTTGAACCTCTGGGAAGCGGGATCTGAAGACAAGGTCAGTAAGAGTGAAACTTCTTACAGGAAAAGAAGGAACGATACCCAGTTTGAACTGAAGTAGCTTTAAATTTCTGGGCAGGGAGGGACTGGATCCAGGGCCTGGAGAAACTGAAATGGCCAAACCAGAGTTAAACCAAAGCCAGAGAAAATAAGTAGATCTCTGCGTGTGCCTGAGCATCCTTACTTCATTAGTAGCTCACTTTCTGATTCTATTCCTACTTTTATCAGGAAGATGCAATGGGAAGGCTATACTACAGTCAGTACCATAGGGCAATATATGATTTTTAAAACAAGCCCAGCTACAGCTAACAGCATGCCATGGCAGCACAGAGCACAACACCAGCTGGAAGCCCCTCCCTAGGATCCATACACCCTAGAAGAGATGCTCCCTACAAACAGCAGGCGAGGCATTAAGTGTCTCTCCATGCCCCTTGCAACCACTTGGGCCACACACACACAGAGTGAAGAGAATCATGGGCTAAAAAGTAGAGAAACACCACCCAAATAATCAAGGAACTGTCTTTCCAATCATCTCTTCCGTTTGTTCCTAAACAGAAGCAATATGAAGGTATCTTTAAGAAGAACATAGTGACTATCGACACCATGGCACTTAGAGGTAACTACTGTTTAAGCGCCAGATCTTCCTTCCAAAGCATTGACTTCAAGCACAGTGAATTCTCCCAGCCAGTATGTGTGCTGTTAAACCACAAAGGTATGTCCCTGCTGAGAAAATGAGGTGGTGAGACATCAAGTGGGTTAGGGCAAGTAAGATTTCCATCAAAATTAGCTTTCAACCTCCAAAAATGGGCTTTCTGTTAAATGGATTGGTTGGATTTTCTGGTGAAAGGTATCTACTTTCTACAGAAATGTTTAAATTAAAAAACCCCAACCCTGAAACATTTCTAGAAAATTCTGAAATATTGTATTTGAGTGATGCTCACAATTAAATTTTGGGAATATTAAAATTTCTCCTGAAAGCCACGTGAACAAAGCACTTTATCTGCTCCAAGTAAGGCACTGGTTGGTCTCAACATTCATTTCTGACTGTGACTCTGACATACCTGGTCTCAGGCAAGTCTGTTTCATTTCACTGCATTTGTAACATAAGCATAACATTTTCTGAGATTTCTGAAAGAAAAGCTGAGTGCATTACACCATTATTAGCATAAAATATACCACCAGCAGGAGATTATTTTTTGTCTTTTTCAGCAGAGGAGGGGAAGTTCCCATTTTCTGCCACGATCGCTGTGTTTGTCCTCCCCATCCTTCTGACAAGTGCCTTCATCATCTGCTTGCTGAAACAAGACGCTAAGTGGAAGAAGATGCCTCATGCTTTGGTATGGCCCCAACATGGGGTCCCTTCCTGACTCAAAGCCTTGCTGATTTTCAGGGGATGACTGAGGAGAAGTGGGGCAGTTGCACAGGCTCTGTGCTTCTCAGTTTTGCATTTATGAGTCTCATCATATGTAAGCTTTGATCCTGGCACGCCCTCTATCCAATCCCTTCTTTAAAACCATCATTAACTCACTGATCTGTGTGTTTTGTTTCTTTTTTTCTGCTAGGATCTATCTCATTTAAAAGCTGCTGGACCCACCTTTTGCTGTGAGCCCAGTGAAAAGGAATTCTTCAGAGACTACCTTATCTGCACAGAGAAGCCAGTGTCACAGAGGAAGACAAACAAAACTTTAACAAGAAACACCCCACCAAGGATGGCTTCTTTCCTATTATCATCATCATCAGAGGAGGAGGAGGAAGAGGAAGAAGACAGCAGTACTTTCATCATGTATACTGAAAAGCTTCATTTTCCAAAGAGACATCTCAACTGTCAACCATTCAGAACAACTCAGGGGCAAACTAGCTCGGACTCTGGATCTGGAGGTCTCTCTGTGGAGACCGAATCTGGGCTTGACCTAAGCACTTTGGGTTTCTCATTTTTTCAAATGAGAAAGAATGAAGTGAACACCTCTGGATTCCAAGGAAATAAGAAGGCATCTCTTTCTCACAGTTACTCCTTGGGAAGAATATCCCTCACTGATTTGAGATTCCCAGGTCCTAGTGAACGTGTACAGCGTGATACAGACAGGAATGAATGCCTGGAAATCACCCCTCTTCAAACACTGACAAAGAGAGGTTGTGCCAGACTTCCAACCAATGAGAGCTACCTGCACAGGACGGCTCATCATCTCAGCAAGTATTATCAGAAACCGATAGCTGATCAGCATGTCCAGACTGGTGAGACATCGCAGCTCCATGAGGACCCTAGCACTGAGCTACTCATTTCCTTTCAGACATTACAGGTGGCAGAAGATGAAGGTATTGCAAGTGACTGTGACAGCGATAATTTTACTGAAGGGACACCTCTCGCATCCATGGTGCTAAGTGACACATTTGAAATTTCAAATATGAATGAAAAACATGATCACAAGTTTAAGTTCAAAGACTGTGAACACGCACATTACATGGGAAGGAGTTAGAGTACCCTAGCAGCTCTGCGGCATGCCTGGAAAATGCTACAGAACTCCAAACATCCAGGCAAGAATACCTGAACAAGGACAATGACAAGTAACTGATAGTGTAGTGGTGCTTTTTGTATTTATTCATCTAGGCAGAGTTTTTTCTACTAATGTCTGGCCTATCAAGATACAGTGCTTTAGGGACACAAACGGTGTATTTTTACTGCTAAGTGACTGCCATATGATCGCCATCCCTCTGTCCAAGTACAGCTGTGATCAGGAGTTAAGGCTCAGGTATGATGCACACTATTTGACCCAGGCAGGGGAAAGGCAGGCAGTAACATCTCCTGTAGTATCACACAGTAAACATGCAGCGTCTTCTCTTCACCCAAGACTCCAGAGCAAGCTAACTTTTACATATGAGTTACGAAAGGCAAAAACACCTATGAGACAGCAAACCCACAACCTGGACCTGTGTGAAACCATCAGCTGGGTTCTGAAAACACAGTATGTTGTGCCTATATGTTGATTTTTGGCCAGGATGAGTTACTAAAGCTACATTTGCTTCTCTGTCACTGCAAAGCTGCAACCCTGCTTGACCAGATGCACCTTAAAGAGACCCTCACCAACCTCTGCTTTTTGTGGGATGAAAAGATCTCCAGCTCAGCCTAGAGAGATCCCCTTCTGTGTTTCAACAGAGTGAATTGAAGTCAAAGTGATAAATGTGCAGCACGATTATTTATTTATATACAGGTTTATACAAATATACTTATTGACACTGAAATTCCCCCTGCTGTGCAGAATGTCTGAAAGCTGCTTTATGCAGAGGCAATAATATTTTGATATATAACTCCATGTGTGTCTGTGTTTATGTTTCCCAAATCTACAAAGGGTGACTGCAGCTCACCCTGAAAAACATAACATTTTAAAACAGACTCAATCACAGGCTTCCCATCCCTCATGTTTTAGTTTGAGTAGAACCCTGTGCGTCACTGAAAGATCAGGCCTGTGACCACCACTCTGAATCACTGCAGAAGTCCACCAACAAAGAGCACAGGAGAGACAGAGCATCTAGTCCCTACTGACCTCTTCATTTGTATTTTTAATTTGCCCTCTTCACATCTCACAGATACATACTCTCCTATTTTATTCCAGAAAAAAAAAGGACACCCGGAAAACCAAAGACACATAGCAGTCATTCTCTGCATTCGGAGAGTTGTCTCAGAGAGGTGAAGGGTATTGATGAGCGGTGTTGGCATCTTCACAGAATCAGGAAAACAACATCAGAAAGAAGTTAGGGGCTGTGAATTGCTGTGAAAAAGGAAAGCAAAAAGGGGAGGTGGGAGAAAAGAGTCATCAACTGTAACTTTCCTTCTTTTTCCTACCTGTCCTCTGCAAAGTGTCCTTAGGTACATCCTGTATTGTAATCTCTCCTGTTCATTTAGAAAGATATAGATCATCCAAATACAACCGCCACCCATTTTCTTGTGCAATCAAGGAAAACCCCCCAGGCTTTGAGTTACAGGAAGCTCTGAAGTTATGCAGCCTCTACAAGACTATTTTGTCATGCCACAGCTCTGCAAACAGGGCCTGGTTTCACTTTGTTGCTTTGTCCAGCTTTGATCTGGATGGGAGCCGGGTGGGAAAGGCTGCAGGCCAGGTGAGCTGTACTGGTAGGGGCAGTATCCTCCTCCTCCATGTCTTCTTTCACCAGGGCTTGAGACCTGCTTTCCACTGCAAAAAGGTCAGGGACAACCACAGCACAGCGCTCTCTCTTCCAGAGCAATCAGTCCATATCTTGCACCTTCCTTAACAGCTGTAGCTGTGTAATGAGAAAAGCAGCTTTTCACTCTCACTGGAAGATGTACAACCCAGCCAGCCAAAAAAAAACTGGACATAGCTCATCAACAGTGTAAGCGCATGAGCTGGAATCGCATCTTCTACACCACTGGATAGCAGTCACTAGGCTTCATGCAGTCCTCAGAATGGGGTTCTGCAACCTGAGCCCTGCAGCAGCTTGGAGAAGATAACCACCTTGATCTTTTTGGCCTTAATCTGCTGTTTCTACAACATCTCTGGCACACAAGGTTTTTCTCCTCTTTCCCAGGCCATGCTATGTTACAAGCAGAGTTCCATGGAAAAAACTGCATCACAAACTTCTGAGTCTGTTGTGCATAGGAACTTCTGACATAAGCTTAGGCTCTACAGTTTGGAAGCTGATACCAAACTGTTTCATTTTAAACTTGGAACCAAGCGTTTGGAGATCTTCAGGTACCTAAAGATTCAGAGAGGTGTTTCCTGGGCTATTCAAAAGGCAACACCTCTCTAGAAATAGGGGCAGAAATAAAAGTTTTAAGTTACATGCACTCTTGGGTGTACTACAGTTACCCTCACCTCTGCCCTATCATGGGTCATTACACAGCAGAAGCATGAGGCAGTGACATGAAGGAAGGAAAGAAATGGAAATACTTTAACAAGCTATGCAGGAAACACCCTAACAGAGAGTGATATTTAATTAGGTGTAGGCTATACTGGTGGGTAGGTGTGTCTTGTTTAATAAATCCATGAGGCTTCTGCAGTTGTCCAGGCACAATGAGGGAGAGAAAACAACAGCAAAGCATCAGTGGAACAGTTTGAAGCATATAGCCCTGTCAGTACAGAAGCAGGACAGGGAACAGAAACAACTTCAGGCACAGAAAATAGATGAGATGAAGAAGTAAGCAGAAGGGACAGTAACTTCTATCACACGTTTTGCTACAAGGGTGGAGTAGTGGAAGTAGAGTGCTTTCAGCTTCTGGAAGCACACAGGGTTTGTGATTTAATTAAACTCACTGCAGGTGTGACATTGCTTATGGGACTTATATGTAATAAGAAAAAGAGCATTGCTCATAAGGAATTTGTCTAATGCACAGTTGTCAAAGTGGTTTACGGCAGATACTTCTGTTAAAGCTTTTCTAGAGCTGAAATGATCACAATCTGAACAGTTCTCGGTGCTCAGAAAGACAGTCCAGTTGGTTTTGCTTTGCTGAACCTCAGCTTTATGCAACGGTCCAGTTAGTCTCAGGCAAAACTGGGGACTGAGGACAGGACATCTTCATTTTGTGAACAGTTATGACCATGGAATAAAGTAAGACCAAGAAGTAAGCCAGGGAGGTTGTCTGTGTCAAGGGAATAGCAATACTATAAAAAAATAAATATAGCAGCTAAGAGAGTTTCCTAAGCCTCAAAGGCAGGTTGTATGTGTGAAGCTTTCTCTACTTAGGACATCTTGAGTAAAATAAGCAGCATGCAGCTGTACCAGTTCTTCAGATGTTATACACACCTGATGGTTCTGAATCTACACCTCCTGGAGAGAGGCAATTAGTTTACACTTTTGACCAAAGAAGAAGTCTCTCTCTCTTCTGAGAAAAGCCTGAAAATGTAACCTAACAACACCCTAAAAAACTAACAACACTATAGAAAAGGACCTATATCTCTCCATTATTTAGATTTCATACAAACTCCCAGTTTTACCATATTGCATGTGATACTCAGAGCCTTGTATTGGAAACAGCCTCAGAAATAAACTGTATGTCAACAGTGGCCTCTCAGAAAAGCCATGGGCTCCTTTCTCATGCCCTATTCCATAGGCAGCAGGGCTACACGCTGGCCATCTGGCTCTCATCCTTGCCCAGTGTGAACAGTAGCAGAGAGCTTAAAAACTAGTGAGTCATCTGACTTTCATTTTAGGACAGTATTTGAAGGTACTTCTTAAGGAAATAGGTGTCTTGCTTGCAGCAGTTATAAAAGCAAATAGAAGTGCAGCACTAGGTTTTAACTCCTAGAGTTTTAACAATTCAAAGTTACCCAACCAGAAAGGCAAGCTCCAAAACCCAGAAACGTTGGACTGGAAGCTCTTTATCAGCAAAAAGGTATTTGGCTTTCTTTCAAAAGCTGGGGATTTTCTAAGCCTCTGGCTTGTACACCTTTGTACAGTTACGTGTATGCACACAGAAGGAGAGAGGTGCTCCTGTTGTAATCCTGACATTCCCTCTCACACATGCGCACACAACTTTAGCTGGTGATCTCAGGTCTGAGAGACACGCGTTACTGAGCAGCAAATCCAGCCTGGACTCACAAGAATTTACCTCATGTAAAAGGCGATTCACCTGCACTCAGGATCAACTGCCTGCACTCCCAGTCCACCTTGCACAGCTATTCATGAAGCAACTTCTGATTGCCTTGGCTGTATTTTCAGTGGTCGGTAAGTCCTGGCTTCACCTTTCCTATCACTGATATTGGTTGTTTCTGTCTGATCCTGTAGTATAGGACATAGTTCAGTTGTGTTTACTGAAAGAAAACCTAAAGAATTGAGCTGTTATCTGAGGTCCCTCAAAGCTCTCTTCTGTGTTGTTCTCTCCTTTCAGTATTTTCAAAATAGCTCAGTGTTTCAAGGAGTAGTAGGGAAGAGAAAAGATTCCTTGCTTCAAAGCTTTTCCACTCACATGTTACAATCCAAATCCTGTAGGAGTAAAGGATATTTACTCCCAGGACCTTTGGATCAGTCCCCCTTTGTCTTAAGCAGAGACACAAATGAATACAAGAACAGCCTTGATTTTAAAAGAGGAACAAAGAAATAATATATGCTTAAAAATGTGTCAAACTCACTCCTGGGTGACTGAAGGATGAACTTGCTATATTTTCAAATGCCAGTATTTCAGCAAGCAACTTTATCATTCAACTGCTCTTGTGTTCATGATCTTACATTGTAGGGAAAGTGCCTTCAGAAACCTCAAAAACCGAGGGACTTTCACACCGTGAAATATCCTGGTTTTCCCCTGCCCACACTTGACTGAGCTTGTGTTATGCTGCTTTGCGTAACTGTGTCTCCCTATGGATAAACGTAAGAAGATGGCAATTTCCCAGTTCCAACATGATCAGAGCATTGGTGACTCTTTATACTGACCAGGAAGATTGTGCGAGACTTGCATGAGCAGAGGCAAGGGCTGAACGGCAGATGAGGTTGAGGCCAAAACCTGGACTAGACTGCAGTCCGTTTCTGTTTCCCCACCAAAATGTCATACGCAATGAGAATGGGAAATGGATCTCTGTCTTTCTGCCTGATCCCTCTCCTGTGCAGCACACTAATTTAAACTGCTGACACTCAGTTCTCCTCCATGCGGAAAAAGCAAGGAGTGAGGATTGAGGAACTGGTATGGTTTAACCTGTGATTCTACCACAACAGCTCAATGTGATGTTGTCCAAGTCACATCCTGGTCCTCAGTTTTCCTGTTTGCAAAATGGTGCTGATTTTCCTTGCTTATCTCATCATTTTCTTATGGGGGAACTCATTGATTTTGAGTGTCCATTGACAAGCACTGTTATGGAACTTAATTTTCATGAAGTGCAGGCTAATTCCCACACAAGCTCAAGGTGTTTTATCAATATTGCAAAACTAGAGTTGGGTCATGTATAAATTATCTAACTTTGTGGCTGTAATTCTAATTTACGCACCTCATCAGTTCTGAAGGTTACTCTCCAACTTAGAAGGTCTTTGTGAATCAGCCTAGAGAAAATTTTGCACTGCGTACTCTCAAGACAAGAGAGAGCCACATACTTCTGCAGTGCCTGCTCAGACAGTCTGTTGCAGGAGGATCATGGTGGTGTTCTGCTCTACCGAGGCAGCTCAGACTGAGACATGTTTGTCATTTCTGCTCCCTAAAGCCAGAACCTATCCTCCACGAGGAAGAGACACAGGGCTCAGATGGCAGAGAGCTAAGTGAGTTGTTTACCTTCACCCTGGCACACCCAGACCAGAGTCCAGGCATCAAGTCGTTGTGTGTTGTTCTGTACAGACAGTCTTTATCCAATAAAATACATAGAACAAGAGGTGAATGGCAGCCACATCTACAACAGATGTGAAGCCAATCTCAGCATGTCATTTCACCGAGTCTAGGCAGAAAACAGACACATTCATAGATGTGAATTTAGACTTGAAAACAGGTTATTTCTCTTAGTTGTCCAGCTATTTACCTGCTTTAAAAGGAACCTGATAAAGAATTCAAAGAGTCTCTTTCTGAGTTTTTGAAGTCTTTCTGTAAAAATTCCTGACTCACATTTCTTTGGGATGAGTCAACAATCGCTTATATGGTGAGGCATGCAGGGTTTGAATTCCTGTTCTGTTCAAGCCTCTGTTTTGCAGCCCATCTCTAGCAAACTGGAATTGGCATGCCTGGTATTTCTGTTCACCAAAAGGCTGAGCAGCCTTGGACCCATATTTATCCTGAGGCTGAGATCCCAGAGTATGCATTTTAATACTCTTTTCTTTGCTCCCCTAGGCACTGGGACTACAGAGAGGTCATCATGTCTCAAACACGCAACATTTTCTTCTACAAACTTTGAGAACATCCTGATATGGGAAACCAATGCAGATATTCCCCCTGGCACTGTATTTGATGTCCAGTATAAACAGTATGTGAAGTTTGCTTTCTTTTGCAGTTCTGTTGGTCATAGGGCCACTGTTCTCAGAGAGAGAAGGGACAAGACATGTAGATTTTGCTGTTTCTGCTGCTTGTTTTACTGTTATGGAAATGGTTCTGCCTCAATAAGGACAGGATTATTTAAACTGGTAGATGTTGCTCAGTGAAACAAATACTTCCACATTTTGTTTTGCCATCTTTACTTCATTACTGAGCTGTTCTCTGCCTTCAAGTAACTTCCTGCTCTCCCTTCTGTGGTTTACTCACCTGTAAATGCAGGTAACAGTAATTTTCTTCCTCTAGTTCAGTCACTAGAGCTAAGAGAAACCAAAGCAATGCTACACAATAGTTTTGTTGCATTTGGGTAGGTCCATGAAGTGCAAACTTGCATGCAATCATTCAGTGTCAGAGCTGGGCAAAGAACCCCAGAGCTACTGACTTGCAGGACTCTCGTGTGTGCCCTGAAATAAGCCACACTTCCTCAAGGCAACATCCATGCAGAAACCATAAATGAGAACAGATTCAGGGCTGCAGTTCAGGGGAAACCTCTGCTATTCCATTCCCCACTGCTTTCTAATTGTATTAGTGAATTTCAAAATTACTAAGAGTTGGCAAAACAGCCCATTTGGGTCATTTTGGATATGAGTTGTATTGCATCTGTTCTAGTAAACAAACTAAAAGCTTTTTTTGTCCTCAGGTATGGAGAAAAAGTCTGGCTTAACAAGCGTGAGTGCCAGAGTATCACACAGCCTTTCTGCAACCTCACTCGTGAAACAGAGAACTTCACGGAGCATTACTATGCCAGGGTGAGGGCCACTGGCCAGAACTACTGCTCGTCTACCTGGGTGCACTCAGAAAGATTTGAACCCAGAAAAGAGAGTATGTACTGATGCTGAAAAGTACTAAATCCTGACTACTAGGGATTCGTTTCAAATTTCACTGATGTTTGGGACAGCATTTCCTCTAATTTCAGTACTGCAAGACTCTGTGCTTTACAGGCAGGGAATGAAAGCCTAAAGAATCTTCTTATGGGCAAGGAGGCAAACAAGCAAATGGACAGGGCCTTCCCTTAGGTCTGAGCCCAAAGTGGGATGAGATGAGAAAAGGAAAAGCCAGATGTCCTTGAAGGAAGAACTGCTATTAAGGCCGATGAGATGTAAAAGGAAACTACTAAGAGACATGATGGGCAACCTATGGACAGTCAGTAACACAGTCATAGAAGCTGCAAAATATGAACTCCTGAAAATCTGGATAAGAAGCCAGACCATTGGATACTTAATGTTCCCAACCCCTAAGTGAGCTCTGCTGCAGATATACAACACACCTTTTGGCAATTCTCTTACTGGCTTTGTGCCTAAAATCTTCCTATCACATATTTGTCAAGAATAATCCAAGGTAGCATTAGCAGTCAGTGATTACGAACTTTGATCTTAACAGCTGTCACTTCCCATTCTCTTTTCTAGCTATTATTGGAGCTCCAGAAGTGGAGTACATCCCTTATGTACGGTCCATAAAGTTTCTCATACGGCCCCCCTACACTCCACTGAGAGATGAGGATGACCGCCAGCTAACCGTAGAGGACATCTATAGCAAGTTTGGTGCTGTCTATTACCACTTAACAATATTTAACCAAAGGACACATCAAAAGGTAAAGCCCAACCTCAGACCACAAGCCCTCTGACCTCTGTAAACTATGTTTCACATAAGATGGAGAGGGACCACAGAGCTCTTAGAGGATGAATGAGATTTCTGATGTACAAGGGAAAGTCTTGGAGTCTCTGACTCTCATTAGGCGAAAGGAACTGTAAGCATGCCTCTAAAATTCTGGAAAGGAAACCAGAGTTCCCCAAGGTACTGTATAAGTAGCAAAAAGTAAAAGTGCTCATGACTGAAAAAGAGAACAACTTATTAGTTCAAGTCTCAAGGAACAGAAATGCAAATATTAAATACAGTAACAGTAGAAAGCAAAGTATTTATATAGAACTCCATTTATGCGAATTATTACATTCATATAATAACTTATTAGTAAATAAAATTATATGATGGATTTTGCAATCTGATTTGAAGAAATTATATACATTTAATCTTTCTAAAATACAAAATTTGCCTTTATTTTAAACAGTGGACAAAGAATGAGCACAACAAAGAATTTGAAGTTTCCAACTTGGACCCAGACACTGAATATAATGGAACAGTATACATATCTCTCCTCCAGAGAAGCAGCAGACCTCAAGTATTTGGGGTTAAAACACTGGCAGGTGAGGCCGTTAACTCTACTAATTTAAAAGTCCAGATGGAATACTGGATACATAAAATAGACAAATTTTCAGCTGGTATAAAGTAATATAGCCTTGCTAGAGATCTTGAAGCAACACTGACTTTCCTAGTTTAAAAATGTAGCCCTGTAAGACCACACCTATGATATCGTTTAGCTAATCCCATGCAGTTTTTCTAATCCAACTTTCTGAACGCATATATCCCACTTGTCCTCTTCCCCATGAACCAGACAACACATGGCTTCTCTCCTGCTTCGTGGCACTTGCATTCTGTGCCGGACTGGTGTTTGCTGCAATTAGTTATGTGATCTATAAATACGTCAAGCAACACAGCGCACAGCCTATGTCCTTGGTAAGTGTTTCTGAGCCACTGCAGCAAACCTTTAAAACTCTCGGGACTATCTGCATGCCCCAGAATAGCCTTGCTAATTGGGAGGATGAATGAGCCCACAAGAGCATTGGCTCCGTGATCACTGCAGACTATGGGCAGTTTAAAATCAGCTCCTCCCACCCCAAATTTTGTTACAGGGAGTTGTAAAGTAAGACAGCGTAGATGCTTGCAGATATGAATAATCTTGGTTATTCTATTAAAGAAAATAAACTGCATCTGTTTGTGCTGG
Source organism: Coccyzus lansbergi (assembly GCA_033558105.1). Classification (NCBI taxonomy): domain Eukaryota; kingdom Metazoa; phylum Chordata; class Aves; order Cuculiformes; family Coccyzidae; genus Coccyzus; species Coccyzus lansbergi. The sequence continues at coordinate 84,088 of JAUMJK010001837.1, forward strand.
AGGAGAGCAAGACTCTATACCAGCATGGTAGAACAGCGCAAAATCACAGAGGCCCAGATGCTTCCTTTCTTCTAAAATTTTCAAGTTTTTTTAAGATTTTGGTTTTCATTTTTAAGTGACCACGGGCAACTGGATTTACATCTTCTGGGATCAGATAGTTGCTCTGATGCATAACGTCTGTATTCCTCTGAAGGATCATGCCCCAGGAAAAAAAAGACAAACCAAGAGTTGTTTTGTAAGAGCAATCCTGGTGGTCATTACTAGCCTGTACTGATACTCTGCCAATGAAAATTTTAAAGAATCTAAAGCAAACCTTCAAGGTAACAGCTTTTTGCTACTAACTCATGTTTGTCTGTCTACTTCAACAGGACTTCAGAGGGATTTCATCATTCCAGCCTCTTATACTGACAGTGGAACATATCATAAAGCCCATGAGTTTATCTAGACCTCCGCTTCTCATTCCTGAAGTGCAGTTACCATGCACCAGCCAACATTTGGACAGAGCACCGCAGCCACCATGGTCTTTCTGTCCTCCAGAAACTGCCTATCAGCAACAGACCAATGTACTGATACCTAAGCTGACAACTCAGCCACCCTGCTTGGCAAGCACAGTTTCCACTGGTTACGCTCCTCAGACAGCTGAGCAAAGTGTTCCTACTGTTGTGTCCAGCAAAATTCTGCCCCTAACCTATGGGGTGTGTGTTGAAGGCACAGACCATGTCGATAAGAAGAATTTGCAGCCAAGCCAAATGCTAATGGAAATTTCTCAAGATAGTTTTGTTGGTGGAAAGCTCATAACCCAGAAGCTGGGTGAGAGCTGCAGCCATTGGAATTACAAAGAACAGGAGCCAAACATGGCATTCTGGAACAACAGTGACACAAGAGAATCAGTTCTTTTACAGGGGAGTCCTAGGCAAACACAGCAATTGCTGTTGCAGACTGATGGGATGGAAAGTAAAGTGCATGCATCCCAGCTGCCACTGCCTTTGCTGGAACAAGGAGGGTGCTATAGAAAACAGACAGCAGAACTGCCACTATTACTGTCCTCAGTGAAAGTTGACACAGACTATGTTCGAGAGGATGACTCACAGCCACCCCTGCCAGCAGCCCTCCTCCTCTCGGCTGGTGTGGGTAACAACTTCCCTGGAGAGAACAACACAGAGCAGTGGACACTGCTGCATTCATTCTCACATGCGGCAAGTAAATTGCAATTCCCAGAGACTCGAGAAACAGAACCGTTAACAGCAACAAAGGAGCTAAGCCGCACAAAACTGAATAATGTTGTGTCCCAAGACATTACCTCAGACTGGGACAATGGCACGCCTCTCACCACAATGTTCAAAGATCTGGGCTTAAAAGTACTGTGGGATCAGGAAGAAAACACAGAATTTTATTAGGATGACTTAAAATCCAGATTATCTTTGCTTGGAGGAAACAGAAGCCTGCCTTGCAAACAGGATATTGCAAATAAACATAGCTAATCTGGGATGAATCAGCATGGCACAGCATTGTGAGACTGCTCCCACTATTCTTCTGTCACAGGAACAGGTGCCAGTGCCTTCACTTACACAATTACCGCTTGGTACACTGCAATAATGTCTCTTTGCACCTAAGTAATAGGTCTTTATTTCTTGGATATTCTTGAAATTGATTATTAATTGGGCTACTTAAAGCTGAGTTAAGATTCAAGTTCAAATTCTGCCCTCAGTTTACTGCAAATTTAGCATAGTTCACAACAGAAACTGCATTTGCTCTTTACTGACACCAAAGATCTAGGTCTGAGATATATGAGTATCCATCCTTTGAATAAATTCAAGCAGAGGTATATAGAAAGACAAAAGAACTAAATATACAGTAAAACAATTAAATATATATTGGTGTTCTACCCCTGGATTTATGATTTGTGTAAAACAACAGGCTGTTTCCATGAAACAGACTTTGCTGTTAAAGCAGTCACTGAAACTGTGGTAATAGCTTTTGGTGCAGCAATTCTGTCAACCTACACATCCCCTGTCTTGCTGGGCCCTTTGATACCTGTAGAAAGAGAGCCTTTTTAATCGCTGCAACAGATTAGTGCAGTCTTGGCCCAGTCCTGATGTACTTCTGGATTCCTGTTCATTTCTTTCTCTGAAATAGTTGCGCATTCTCTTCTTCCCTTGAAATCCCCACGGACAAAGCAGCTAGGATCACATTTCACGTAGGCAGAAATGTTAGGATTTACACTACTCTCACTTCTGCCCCGAATCTCAATTTTCACCAATCTCAAATCATGCACTCAGTAATCTACAAAGCAGAGTAGGGAGGTCTTTAGCTGCTCCCTCCCACACTTCACTGACACTGTTGGTGGGGGATATGCTCCATCAGCATGATTGAGAGGAGCCTCCGATTGCAGAGCCCTTCTCTGCTCCTGTTACCAGCACACCTACCTCCAGGGCTGGAATAAACCACATCTAATATAAACTGAGAGGCAAATTCCTTTAGCGCGTCACTTTTACCAAAAGAAAGGTAAATAGTATTTATTCAGGGACAGAGGAGGCAATTGGTTTTAATTAAGAGGAAAGCACAGTTCAGCCTGTTGATTTCCACTGGTGTGGTGAAAAACAGTGAGTATCTAATGACATCAGTTTTAGAGGAGAACTGAAACCATTTACTGGAATAAGCAAAGCTTTAAATGGTATGGGGAAGCACTCATGTGAAAAGCACTACTAGAAAAGGCCGACGAGAAGCAAAACTCAGCTGTTTTCACCACAAGCGCACTCCGTTTTTCTCAGTTTTCAGCTGAGGCTAAAAGCTAAATTCCACTTGCTTTGGTGTGATTTGCAAATAAACCGTAGCCTTATGAAGTAAAGAGGTTTGATTAAAGAATTAAAGTCATTGTCTTAGAAACTTCATAGGCACAGGTTCAACTCCAAACTCTAGCATCAGTAAGTTGTGTATGGCAGGAATTACCACAATCCCACTATTTCCCCGTCCTGTCCTCATCTGTTCTCCCCCTAAGAGCAGATGCTGTAACGAACAGGGAACTTAGTCAAGAGAGAGACTGAAAGTCAGGTCTCAAGGAGGCAATGGACAACAATATTTTCAACTTCCTGCTCTGCCCATGGCTAAGTCAATAATTACCTTTTCAGCCTTGACACACTAAACAGGAGGAGACTGATTCTCATCTCATTAATCACCTCTTAAATATAACAGGAAGATCACCACTTCTAAAACTATTTCTCTTTGGAAAAGCTCTGAAACAGATGTTGACGCTACTAAGCTGTGTTGTAGGTATGCAAGGGAAGTGCTCATCCATCTCCCATCAGCACGTGCTTACCTTGCTGCCTTCCACTTTACTGCTTTTCGTAATCAAATAGATATCTTTGTTTGTTTCAAAACACATCCCAGCAAACAGCTGCAGTGGGATCTCATTATCTCAGACTCATTCTGCATAAGGACACTTTTCAGATAAACAGCAGGATTTCAACATTGTTCCAAAGGTTTTCCCACGAAGCCATCCCAAGCTAACTACAGCAGATGGCAGCTGTAACCCTAGAGCTAACATCGCTCTCTGGCTGCCCAGCTAAATCTGGGAGCTGCCTCTCCCCACATAAGCAGCCTGGCTCGCAGCACACCAGGAAACCTCACACAGAGATGGACGCGCTGCTGCCAGCTGAGGCTCATGTTCTCCTGTTATTTGCTCACGTTCTCCTCTTATATGCTCACTGTTCATTTTGGCATTGAAAGATGCCTGTTTGAAGAATATAAAAATCACCAATGATTTTTTAACAAGTCTTTTGAGGAAAATCTTACTCAAGGAACAAATTCAAAGCTCCATATTCTGTAGAGGGAATGAAGTAGAGTTGAGGGGCAGCCCTGAAACTATTAGAGACCCTGATAAATCAGAGTTTATGTTTTAGCTCTGGCATCACATTGGCCTGGCACTATTGCTGGCAGTGATGGGGAACTACAATGTGGCAGAACCACAGCAGCTGGATCACAATGCTAAGTTGCGGCCTTACACTTGCTGGTTCAGAGGATTTAAGATGTTCACATATATCGCCTCTCTTCTCAGACTGAGATAATGAGAGCTGAGAGACATCATTATACAATATTTTTTCTAAGAAAAAAGCAAGAGAAGTGGTCCGCATCCATATCAGGAGAGTGTAAGTACTTTTCTCCATAAAACATACAGCAGAGTGTCGATATGACAAAGATGAATGAAATTATTAAGAAGAATAGGTCATAATTACTGATTGCTTCTCAAAATGCAAAATTCAGGAAAGCACTCAAGTGGTTATGCAACCAATGAAAGATAAGTGTTCCTTCGACAGCGCAGCTTACACCAAATCGGATTCAGTGACCTCTGCCCAGTAGTACCTGTTTACTGCTTTCTTAGGAATGTGTGAAACAGTCACTTAATAAACTTCACACACAGAAGTCCTTGTTGTTCTAGTGTTGATCCTGCTGGGTTTCATTTTTTTTTTGCTTGGATGACGAAGCAAACAAGGTTCTTAGAAATGCATCCTATTGATATAAGCAGGGTGACTCAAACTGTGCCAGATTTCATGGTGGAATTCATTTCCACAAGGCCTGGTGAAGACCACAATCAGAAAGCGTTCAAAAAGGAATTATGCAATTTAACAGGGATACGACTATCAGTGACAATAAAGTATTGTGTCCAGCTCAGGAAAAGCCAGGGACCACTCTTGGGAGACAGGACACAGGGCTGAACAGACCCTAAGCTTCATCCAGTACGGCAATTTTATATTCTTCCGTGCTCTTTACAGACTCCTAGTGGCTCTGAGAAGCCCACTGCTGATGGACTGACTCCTCAGCTCATAAAATGTAACTGGAAACACCTGGCTCACAAATTGGTATTGCATCCTTGCAGCTTCATTGCCTTCAAACCTGCATTTCTCCTTCTGACACCACACAACATATCACCCACTTCTCACATTGCTGGGAAGCACCTATGCTGAATGCTGGAACTGCAAACTTATCTTGAACAAACGGAAAACCAGCAGCCTCACTTCTTTTACCCTACCCTAGACTCCACAGGCAGCTTGATATGCGAGCTCACCCGCTGCTGTGGCAGCAAGTCTTTATTTGCCTGTAAAAAGGAAAGTGTAACAGTCACAGCCAACCAGCCACCACAGCTGCTGTTAGCTCCACATATGATTATACAGTGACATAATTTGTCTAGAGTTGGCACTCACTAAAGAGATGTCAAAGTTTCGCTCCATTATGCAGCAATGGCAATCTTAACCCGAGGGAAATTCCAGGAGGAGATTAAAACATTCATAATTCATTTGAGATGCTTTGTGAGCTTCTATCCTAAATGAGCAGAGGATAATCCATTACTGGTGTCTGCACCTGTCTTTCCTTGTATCAGTTGGCAAAAGCAATAATTTGCCCGATGCAAAAAAGTTTGTGATCAGTTGCCATCGCTCCAACTGTGTAACCCCTGCACGGGTCTCCCCATTGTCAATGCGATAGCATGGTCCGATGCTATATTTAAGACTCCAGGATGGGCACTCAAACATGGGGAACATTCTTTTGGGGAGTGTCATTCTTAGTGTCATCAACAGAGAGAGGAAAACGCTCCTTTGTCCTTTCTTATGAGGACAGGCACTCTCACTGTAGTCTTCACAGGGTGAGTCTGGTTTATCTCTAAATAAACTACTCTTTATAGCAAGATTTTATAAAACCTTTGTAGCAGCATCAGTTATTTTGTATGACAACTATTTGAACTGCACTTCGTGCTTCATGATTGTATCTGTCTTCCTTAAAGTGTCATTACTGTTTTTCCAGTGTTGTTCTGTTCTATTTCATGCTTTCTCACAAGGATCTATTCTGGTTTACTGGTCTGCTTAAGAAAAACCATATATACTTGATTGAAAAGTATAGATTTTAGCACATCAGAACTCTCTTTCTCTACCATAAACATCAGATTATTAAAAAGCACTGAAAATGGAAAAACAGAGAATATTATACACTAAAAATTAATCTGGATCAGTAACTATTCGTGAACCTGGAAACAAAGTCCTGGTGACCAGTAGTCATTCTGCAGCTGGAATAGTTCTAAAGAGAGCAGTATTCTATGAAAGTACAAAGATATTTTTTCCATAAAAGCCTGTTCTATTTTCTCTTTCTTACACTTACCAACATATCTTGTTTCTTCCATATCTAATATCTACTGAGGAAATAGCATTGTAATAATTCTGTATTTCATTTTGCATTTTGGGATATTTTCCATTTATCATAACAACTGTGCTTTTCTATAGAACTGGTTTTAAGAAATTTCTACCAGCAGTAAAAGCTGAGGGGTTCGTATTCTTTATCAATTTTAGGATTAGAAAGCAGTAAAACTAAAATCCAGGCACAGAATCTGCCAAGGGAAAATCTGAGTAATGGAACATAAGCCAGGGTAAGATTCACGAGTATGTTTGAACAAATATTATTCAGTAACAATTGCATTACCAATGCTGTTTTTATACAGTAACCTAACCTCTCAGAAGATGGGAATCTGAACAGTTTAAGGATTGTATTGTATGCTCCTGAACAAACTGTAGGACAGCAGGAGATAAGGAGGGAAACACTTTTAATGCCCACTCATTAGTCAGTGCCTAAAAGCAGTGCAGTGTGTATTCACAGCAAAAAGGGTGCAGCAACAGCCTCGCTCTTCAGCAGTGAATGCAGGAGATGATGTGAGCCAAGAGCACTGACATGTGCTCCCTGGTAGGACCAGGATCCCTCTGAGAAGGTTACTCCAGGGAAAACCCTGCGGTTTACTGAGAAGCTCCTTAAAGAATATCATTTTGAAGCATGTTATGTTTTCCCTACAATTTATCAACCTTATTCAAAGACCTACAAAGAAATAACTGGTCTCTCAGGATGCACTCAAACAACTGCAGAAAGCACCCCCTTAAAATACTGAACACTGACTGCTCTTGTCAGCCCAGATGCATAGATGGGAATACAGGCTGAAGACATGCTCTGTTTTGGCAATGACAACAGCAATACTAATTCCAGAAAATTCACTTGGGTTTTTCCGCTACCGCAGACACCAAGTGATGCCTGCGCAACAGCCTGTGTGTTTGGATCAGCAGCGTTGCCTCATCTCACCACTGGCACAGAGCACAGTGCGACCACCACAACCCGGGTGGCAGGTCACAGGCTACTTGGCATCACAGCATCCCCTGCAATATCGACTGCAGAATACAAATCTGCTTATCTCCTAAAACTTCTCCGTACCTCACTACCTGATGTTCCATGCATTATTTTGTCCCTGATCTCCCACATCCCTCTGATCTCTCTCCTCATGATGCTCCTCATTTGTCTGCCTGCTATATTGGGGATCTGACCTAACAGACATCCCTGGAAGAATAATCACCAGATTTAGGGCATAAGATCGGTCCTAGGAAAAGAAATATTCCCACAAAATTACTGGTCTTTTACAGCTTCAGCGGCCTTTGAAGACTATGCATTTCTTCCCCAATCTTATTTTTCACAGAAGCATCACGAAATAATTTGAATGACAGATGACAGTATTGCATGAACTTTCATCCACAGCCCTTGAATCTCAAAAGCAAAGCAAGGACTTAATGATAACTTGAAGAGATTCTGTTAAGGTGTATTATTCAAAAGCCACTTTATGTTTTATTTCATTCCAGCAAGAAAGGTCACTTTTTTACTTCCCAGCATGGGAACCCGAACCTTCTCCCACCACAGAGAGGAAGAGCAAAAGGAGGAGAGGCAACAGAGCTTGCAAATGATCTCCATGACTAGAAAGAAAAAGTTCAAAACCAGGTAAGCCACAGTTAGGGAAAGGCAAAGTAAACAGAGTCCTGACAGGATTCTCTGCACTCGGTACTGAGCGTTCACAGATGTCTTGAATTTTGAGCTTATCATGTTATGGAGCTTTGTCTGGATTCTTTTACATGCATCTGCCTTTGGAAGTGAGGAAGAAGAGACTTGCAGCCCTTCAGAGATATCGATAGCAGCTGCCCTTGCCTTGACCTCTGAAATACCACAGTAAGTCAGAAATCATTATAACTCAAATAAAACTACTGCATGCAACATCACCTTTGCAAAAAGGGCTCACAGGTTCCAACCCATTTTGCCAGACGCTAAAAGAGTAGGTTCAGTCAAGAGGTTTGTACCTGCAATAATAAGTAATATTGCCCTGCTCACACACAAGAGCTTAAGGGAAACCAGACTTCATGGGAACAAATGGAAAAAACACTCAGGTTAATAAATGAGTAACAGACAGAACTTCCCCACTTTCCTAGAAAATCTTGGCCAGGAATGTGGCTGTTCTTCCTTTTGTGATGGCTGACTTATCTAAGCAGTTAGCAATATTCCTCTTCTCTTTAATCCTTCTCCCAGTTCCCTGATCAGGATTAAAAGTGGTCAGGTCCTCTTCTGGTGCCACTTAAGTATTATCTCTCATGGTCGTGCTGTAGGTTCCTATGAGGCAGAATTGCCAGACATTCATACGCATACTATATGCAAAATTTACATTTGTTCTGATTTAGTAAAAAAATATGTGCTATAAAACTACAATAAAGGCAAAAATGAAATAAAAAGCATTCTCCTAAATTCAGTTGGCTTTTATCATCCTTTATTGCAGGAATTACAAGCTAAGAAGAGAAACTGCTATCCTAGAGCTAGAACAGAGGGGGCAAAAGAGAGTTCGGTTTGGGAATGACATGGAAAAGCTGGAAAAGGAGGTTATTAAGAACTGCAGACTGCTGCGCATGAGAGCTGACCGGAAGGCCCTTCGGAGGAAGGTCAGATCAGACATCTCTACTTGTACCAGAAATGCCAACAGGATTAAAACTGCAAAGACTAACTAACATTCTGGAGAGGACAGAAAACATAATCAGGATAACCTCAAAACAATTAGAAATAAGGACAAGGCCTTACATTCCTGCCACTGAAGCATTATCACATGTCTCTTGTTAAAGAATTTGTGCAATTATAACACAGTCCCTTTCTGTTGCCTTTACATAGTCTATCCTTGTCATAGGCTGTAGAAAAGGCATGTATAGAGAAGGAATACATTGAGCGGCGTTCAGGGCGACCACCTGTGTTCTGGATCCCCCTCAGAGTACACGCAGTCTGGGAGAGGATGGAAGTGAAGCTGGCATGCACAGTCCTGGCTTTCCCACCACCGCAGGTTACTTGGTATGTCAGTGTATAGCAATGACTCACATTGCCATGTGTCTAACAGTGTGTGTGCATCTCACAAAGCAACCAGAGGAGTAACACCTGTGCCTGGCTAGAAAGAAGGAACGAACAACTTCAGAAATGACAGAAAAGACTCAATTCCTCGGTTCCTCTGTTAGGACCAGGAAAGACATTAAGAATTCAGTGGGTCCTCGAGGCAGTGGACAGTCCTGCGGGTGTCCTTCTGGGACAGGACTGATATACACGTAGATATCCCTGCTTCCCTTGCTGCTGCACTCTGTCCTGCAGGCAAACTTGTCTCAGAAACACACTAAGTCTCAGAAACCAGAATCTATTGCCAGCACTAAATCACCACCCACACACACCCACACCCCCATCATCAAAGCTTAGCTACCTTGGATGCCAATGCAAGTTTCAGCACTAAACTGGCTTCTAGGGTTTGTAAAATACAAACCAACTCTTTCATTTACTCAGCTTTCAATACTCACCAAACACAGGAGAGGAAGTGTTACGTACTGAGCCTGACTGTGGCATTTACCAATAATAACAGAGGGACAGGAATAAATGAAAGATCACCTCAAAAAAACCCCAACAATTTGAAAAGTGTACTTTGGTCGGTTTGTTAGAGTGATTAACAATTACTCCCATGGAAGGTCTGAAGTATGCAAACATATGGATTACAAATGACTTTGTAGGCAGCCAGATCTGCTGCTGTCAGAGCTCCTGATGTCCTGTGTCCTTCCAGATCAACCTCTTAAAATAATTCAAAGAGCACAGAGAATATGAGCCCCCACACAGACTCACAGTGAACACAAGAGCGTGACATCTGCTCGAACTCCCTCACATAACCTGCAAAGCAGGGCACTAAACTGCGGAGGAAGTGAGAAGCCAACACTAAACTGGCCCAGGCAGTCTGCAAGCAGCCTTGGGCAAGGGGCACACACAGGTCTCTGGGAGGGCATCCAGGGTAGCTGCAAGGAGACCTGTAAAAGAGAGGATTGTGTCTGCTCCTGTCTTCTGTCGCACCCTTGTTGTGTTTGACATGGTTAATTTTAAGCTAAAGTGCTAATATTACCAGTTGATTTCTCCATCCTTTCCTAAGTGGCATGTTACCTTCGTGTTCAACTAGGTTTAAAAATGGAATTCGTATTGAACCTCACCTTGCCCCAGCAGGAAAATACAAGATAAAAAACAAGTTTGGGATGCTGACCCTGCACATCAGCAGGTAATGTATGTGCTCTTGTCTGAGCTGTTTTTTCAGCTGAATAAGACCTGCTCTCCTGACACTCCCAGTTTGTGTATGTGAAACAAAAAAAGATAATTTCTCTGGAATCTGACCCTGCTTGACTTTACTGCATTGTGTCTGAGCTAAATCTTCGCAGTTAGGATGCAATCACAACAGCAGTTCATGAGTTATTTTAAAAAGAACTTAAAACAATTTAGAGTCTTATTTACCTTTGCTCCCCTTTTTAGGTATGGCCAAAACATTCTCATTCAGGGTAAGGCCACACACATTAAGAGCCCTGCCCAAGCAGACATACTGTGGCAATTTAGGATGACTCAATGAAACCAGAATGACAGTTCAAAAACTGTGAATTATGCATGCAATAAAGAAACATGAATATCTGCAGTGGAACCAAGCATTCCACAGGTCTTTTGCTAGTTCATTACTTGCAATGTTTTTGCTTCTGTGAACTGAGAAGAAAACAAATTGACCACTAAGTGTAAGTAATCCTTGTAACTGAAAGCAAAAAGCAGGTTCTTGATGAAAAACAGGTATTCATTTCTAACTTCTGGGCTCTAAGGGGAGTTTGACCTGTGAAGTATCAACAATAACTGAAACCTAAATGGAGGGGAAATGTTTTTCTTCCAGGTGCTCCATAGAAGATTCTGCTGAATACAGTGTTGAAGTTAAGAATCAATACGGCGAGGCTTATTCATTCGCTACAGTGCTTGTCAGGAGTAAGTAGAAAATGTTCCTTTGGTTTAAAATGTACAAATTCTATACATTTTTCAAAGTATTTTCTATGATTTACATTATACGATAGGAACATACAAGCACTCTGTAGAAACAGAGAAAGAAGTGAGCACTCTGTTAGTAAAAGATAAGAATTCTCTCAGTTTTTAGTGAGGGGAAAGCATAACCAGGTGCAATAATGTATAGGGCTGATACAATGGCTCCTCTTTCTCAGTCTCTTCTGGGCTCAGGCAAAATCTTTTAGATTCCATATAGACACAGCTGTCCTTTCACTGTGCTGACATTGTTCTAAATTTAGGCACTTTTTTCTTCTGAACTGATATGAAACAGCCATACAGTTAAACATGTAATAGGCTTAGAAAATCTGTTGCATTTCTGAAGATAAGCTGGAAACTGCTTAACAAGTACTGCAGCTTTCAAAGTGATTTCTCTGTGCACTGTTGCATAGAACACCATATTTCTCTCTTAAATCTGGAAGTACCAAGAGCAAATCCAGAGAAGAGCAACAAAGCTGGTGAAGGAGATGGAGAACAAGTCTTATGAGGAGCGGCTGAGAGAGCTGGGGGTGTTTAGCCTGGAGAAGAGGAGGCTGACAGGAGACCTCATTGCTCTCTACAACTACCTGAAAGGAGATTGTGGAGAGGAGGCAGCTGGGCTCTTCTCCCAAGTGATATGGGACAGGACAAGAGGGAATGGCCTCAAGCTCCACCAGGGGAGATTTAGGCTAGACATCAGGAGGAAGTTTTTCACAGAAAGGGTCACTGGGCATTGGAACAGGCTGCCCAGGGAGGTGGTTGATTCACCTTCCCTGGAGGTGTTTAAGGCACAGGTGGACACGGTCCTGAGGGGTATGGTTTAGTGTTTGATAGGAATGATTGGACTCGATGATCCAGTGGGTCTCTTCCAACCTGGTTATTCTATGATTCTATGAAATACAAGACTTTCTTCTCTCATCTGTGCTGTGCATAGGCTCTGCATATACAAATTGTGCACAAGCCAAACCCAGACATATGGCAAAGGAAGTCAACTACCAGTAATTAAAAGGAGACATGATAGCAAGCTTTAAGAAGTATGCAGTGCAGTTTCACAGGATCATAGTTTAGCTGTTCACATGTATGTATAGGCATACATATAAAAAACCCAATTTTGTCATAAAAAGCTTGCTGATAGAATGGCAGACAAGTCGCCACTTCAGAGGGACTGACAGAGTCAAGGGAGTAATCAAATGGTAACAGGTGAATAGGAAGGGAACAAGTTTGCTTTGGACATCTTACTGTTCCTGAAGAGATGAGTTTCTTTGACTGATTAAATTGCAAAGCCAGCTGGAACTACTTTTTTTTTTGATAGAAGATGTCTTCTTTGATTTAGATAGTATCTTTACTGTTGGTGCTTTAATAGATTCTTGGCTCAGTCACGGATTATGTTATCATCATTATTCTTTGCGTGCCATGTTTTGATCACACCTGACTACTCTGTGGGCACACAAAAGTGTACAGATGAATGTGACTCCAGAATCATAGCAGAAGTGTATTTTTTATGATATCTTTCAAGTAATTAAGCAATGTCAAAATTCAGCATATCTGGAAATATGTAGCACACAACAGTTCTAAAGGGATATGTATAATAGCCCAGAAAACGTTCACTTGCAAGCCTTCCCAGATTCCTAACTCCCCTTACCCTAAAGCAGAAATACAGCAGAAGTTACCAGGCATGCACTGCTTATGTTCTACGAACATTCTCAAGCTATGTCCAGAACTCAGGAACTAGGCCTTCGCTGGAAAGCAGATGCAGCTGTCTGAAAAAAATTCCATGGCAATAATCACATACTCCTCCCAATTTCCACCAGTATCTTTAGGATCAGAGCAAGCATGATGATAGAATAAGAGCACAGAAACCCTTGAATGGGACTGCTCTCTTCACCTTCAAGTGCCTCATTAAACTGTCCTTCATCGGGTCTGACAGCATTTCAAACAGCTTCCAAACATTGCTCCTGTGGTTGCGGATGAGGTCCACTGTTCCTTCTCTCTTGACCCTGTCTAATGCCATCCCAGTAATGTGATTCCTCCTTTTGCTATTTGCTTTTAACATTCTGAAAATAGAGATTACGCCAAAGCCTTAATCCTGCTTCTAATGGAAACATTCCTCATCCCCCAGGCAGGCTGTTGGCATCTCTTCTCCTGGTCCCACACTGTCTGGAAAGCCCTTGATGCCAGGGAAGGGTCTAAGGATCTATGGTTACTACAGAAGTAGTTCCCTTTTCCTATAGACATTGCTGAGGTTCTCGCAGGACCTGGCATGAGGCTTTGCTTTGCCCCTTGTGCTTTCTATTCCTTTCCTGTTCAGCTGTTAACACTCAGTCCTCACCTTCTGCTTATGGGACAGCTCTGATACCAGCAAGCTTCGCTCACTGAAAAACTAGGCATTATTCTTTATGCATTTCTTCCAGCTTATTAGAAAATATCTCAATTTCATCCTGGGTTCAGAGCATCTGTTCTTAGATTTCACTCCAAATCATTTCATTTTGTGCTGGGACACCAGTACTTCCCACAGGCCAGATCAGGCATAGTGGGCCAGCATTCACATATGATGCCTCCAAAGAATCCACAGCTGTTGAAAAGGAAACACACTTCCCTGCTGAAGTAGGCTGTTGAAACAAGTGATTTGGTAGGGAACACACTTCCCTCAGCTCCATGAACTACCACAGTGTCTCAGGACAGACATCCCTTCTTTTGGTTAAAGCTTTTGAAGTCCCATCAACTGGCAGTCTTCAAGAAGCACACATCTTCCTCTGTGAATGCAGTTTAAACCCAGGGCTTTGGCCAAACTCCACTTTCAGTAATGTTTATGACATCAACACTTTTTTCTTTCCTGTGCTGTACGTGGCAGTAAGTAGCTGTCATGCTCTATCTCCAAACAGGGACGTTATTGAACCATTTCAGTCACGGGCAATCCTAGACTGCCACACTCCTGACTTGGACACTACCATATTGGTACACTCCTGTGACAAAAGCTGTAGCTCTCTGTTCACATGCTTTTATTCAGCATAAGTTTCCTAGAGCAGCTTAAAAAGACAGAAGCCTAAATGAAAAAAGCCTGCCTTAGCTACACATAACCACCTGCACATATAAGCATGTAAAGCAGTATTACTTATATAGAACAGTCGTATGAACAACATCCTATATAGGCACATCCTCAGTTGTTTGTGAAGATCATCACCAAATGCATTAATGTTTTACCACATGATGACGCTTTGAAGGTTCACCTTAAGAGCTTGTTTGAGGGAAAAAAACCATCTGCTGAGCATCCTTGGGTGCTTTTTGAGGGGAAAATAAACACTGGCATGAGAGTTCCTAAATGCATTTTCTTCTTGTCTTACAGAGTATTATGGAAAGGAGTCAGGATTTGATTCAGAAATATACAGAAGTGAGTAAATGACCGTTATTATTATTTCTTTTATTTTCATAGCCTGAAGCAATTTAATTCTTTCTTTCTGGGCTATCGCTTTTCCTATTAGCCTGACTGCACATGAAAACTGCAAGTCTCAGGGAGCACTCCAGATCTACAACACTAAAAATACTATCAGGAGGAAGGTTCTGGGAAGCCTCTTTATCATGCTGACTTCTACTCTTATTTCATAGGATCCCTTCTGGCCAGGGAGGCAGATTTTGCTTTTCCTCTGACACCCTTATTTTCAAGAGAAAAGGAGTCCTTCACCCTCTCCTGTTACTTCTCTTCTGATTTACTTGAACACCAACGAGACATTACCTGGTTCAGAGATGGTTTGTATGCAGCTGCTAAGTTTATATACATATACCTATAGGAAAATACCATTTGAACTCATAGTTGTATTTTAATGTTCACAGAAGAGAATGAGAATTCAGGATTCTTGAGGTGCTTTCAGCTCCTCTAAAGCACCAGATGTTATTACTTAATTTATGTATTTTTCTCATTTGTAAAAGGATACCACTAAAATGTTTTGGAGGTAATGACACAAGAGCAGCTCGCAAGAGCAATCGTTCTGCTCACAAGAACAATTTGAGGGCCTTAGTTCTATACAGTGAAAGCAGCGAGTGCTTGAAAAGCCAGCAGTTCTACAGTGAAAAAAATTTTTGGATATTCTGTGTCATTCTGCTGGAAATTTGTCTTCGCATGCTTTACAGGGGAGTTGCTGCAGAACTCTGAATGTCAGGAACTGAAGTACCAAGACAGGGAGGCTTCTCTAACGGTGTCATGTGTTTACAAAGAAGATGAGGGATTCTACACTATCGGTGTCCCCTCGCTGGATGGATATAAAGAGCAGACCACTTACGTCTTTGTCAGAGGTATAAACAGGATTCTATTCTACTTAGTACAAAAGCTCCTTTCCTAATACTTCAGCATAAAGGAATTCACAACCTCATTCGCAAGAAAATGTCTCCCCGTTTTGTGCATGGATCAAAATGTCTAAATCTTATTCTCTGTAGTGATTTAGGCATTAGAAAGTATGACCTGTTACTGGGAGGTAGGTCCTTACACACATAAAATTATGCTACTGAATGAAAATTTTGGTACAGAGAAGAAGAAACCTAACCATTATCCCTTGTTGTTTCCATAGATGCTGCAGCAGAAACTGCTGGTGCACCTGGATCCCCCCTCAACATAAAATGCCATGATGTAAATAAAGACTTCTTGATTCTCTCTTGGGTAGCACCCAGTGACAATGGAAGAAGTCCGATCCTGGGATACTATATTGAAAGGTCTGTATGTTAATGACCTTTGTGAAAAACAAAACCATGATCACATTGTGGAAAAAACAGGAAGGAAGTTCAGGGGCTGTGTTCATTTCAGGTGCATCGCTGGGTCAGAGGACTGGGTCCCGTGCAATGACAGGCCTGTGACAACCTGCAGGTACCCTGTCTTGGGCCTTGCTGAAGGACAGACATACCAGTTCCGAGTAAAGGCTCTCAATAAAGAGGGCATAAGCCATCCTTCAAAATCCAGTGATCCAGTTACGACATATGACCCCAGCAAGGAGAAGAGAGTGACAGGTTTGTATTATAACCAAGACAAACTTCTCTAAGTACAAAGTAGGGCCACAGGCAGAACTGAATGTAGTGTGTCCAGACTGTCCGCACTCACAAACATCACTACAATGCCTTTGCTGAACACACACTGGTAATAGTCTGAACAGAAAATGATCACAATACCAGTTACAACATTTCACAGAATCACAGAATCACAGAACAACCAGGTTAGAAGAGACCCACCGGATCATCAAGTCCAACCATTCCTATCAAAATTTCATTATCATATCATATCATATCAGTATTTAATTGCACATGTAATAGATGTATCCAATTATGCACATAACAAAATAACACAGTTCTGTGCTCTGCCTTTATTGAAAAGGCCCAAGCAACTTGTCTCAGCAGCTAATGTTGCCCTGCATTACATTGCAGTTATTCCATACGACGAAGGCAGGACAATTGAAATTTTCAAGGATGAGCTAGAAGGTAAGCATACTGACTGTCCTCTCAGAGAGAAATGATTGTTATAGAATGAAATCTGTAATAACATGACTCTGGATAAAACACACTTAGGAAAATACATGGTGAAAAATCATTGTAAGCTGCTCAGGAATCAGCAACTGTCCTGGACACCAGAGGCCTTCTGTAATAATCTTGGTTTGCCTGTATGTACCCAAAGGGTTTACATTTCCTCCTTCATATTGAAGGACCTTACTTTATAGTTGGAAAACATAATCCATTTAAAAACAACTTTATTTCCTGCTGTGCTGTAATTAAAGCAGAGCCTATTCTGACTTTCCATAGAACATATTAAAACTCCCTTGCCACCCACCAACGTTCATGCAAGTGAGGTGAGAGAAGATTACGTGGCTTTGGCCTGGGACGAACCAGATCCAAGAGGCAGGGAGCCACTGAATTATTATGTAGAAAAGGTAAGAAAATAATATCCTATAGAAGGGAAACTGCAGAACAAAATATCTTATTTATGTCCAGAGCACAGGCAAGGTTATTCCCTGTCTCAACACCCGGAAAATTATAGACACAAAAATGGCTTGCTCAGCCTTTTCTGGCTCCAGTTTATTTGATTCTTAACACCACCTCAAGTAGTAATAATTAACAAAGAATAAACAAGTAAGTTTTACATCACTGAACAGTAGCAAAGTTTTAAGGGAAAATGTGTTCCTGCCTGATGGGCCTTCAGTGCGGAAAAGCTGGGAAGAACTGCACAACAGTTCTTCCTGTTCCCTTGAAGCACTTTGCTGTTAAATTAGTGTCTACTATCTATCTCCCTTCATACATACTCATTTCCCACCTGCTGTACCATTTCTGCCACAAAGGGGCCCTCTGTTGCCAAGGAAGAAAAGTTTGGGTGTATCAACAAGGAATGTATAATTTACATTTTTTGTTTGGTTTTCTTGTTTATTTTTAAAACTACTTTCCTGTAAAGATCAGTTTTGTTATTACTCAAGAGCATTTTAATCTGGCATTACACCATTAATGGTAAATCATCACCTTTTTTGTTACAGTCAATTGCAGGCAGCAATTCCTGGCAAATGGTTAATCTGGATATGTCAGTTAATTCCCCAAGATTTGCACTCTTTGATCTTGTTAAAGGAAAATCATTCTGTTTCCGCGTGCGATCTGTTAACAAGTATGGAATCAGTGAGCCATCCCTGCCCAGTGAGCCTGTAACTGCTGGAGCAAAACTGGGTAATTATTTCCTTAATACACTCTACCCTAACACTAAGGAAAAGGAGATGCAGTATGGAAGCAATGCGTGGGTGCCCTTGCCCTCCTTCCTTGAAACTTCATAGTATATGATTACGCAGCAGTTGCTTTGATATCAGGAAATCTCTTAAAGCCTTAGATCCTTGTTTAATTACTTTGCAGTTGGTCGGTGCAGTGTAAATCTAACCAAGCAATGGTGGGGGAGTTACACTTAATAGAGTAAGAGACAGTTGAAGCCTGTGTTTAATTCAAGTATGCCTCCAGCACTGTAAGAGCAGTTACACAGACCAGTGCTGGATTGGATAACAGGACTGCTGAAGAAGCCTGTTTCTGTCGGCTTCAGACAGAACAGCAGTTTTCACAGGCCTGATTTATTTTGTATTTTTCCTGGACTGGGATGACAACTAAGAAATGCAAAGACTCACTCCCATGTTTCCACTGTGAAAAGAGAAGAGCACTAACTCTTTCACTTATTTCACTCTTCCACACTAAAGCTGCCCACTGCCCATTCATCCTATCCTTTTTCTCAGGAGTGCAGTAGGTCCCATTTCATGTTGGAGTCATGTGAGACTTCCTGTACAAGTCTCCCTTCTCCTCTACTTCAGAGAAGATTAAGTCAGTGTAAGCCTGCAGAAATCACTGTGCTGTAAGAGAGAGAAGTATGAAATATGGCAAACCCCAAGATAAAAACACAGGCAGTAGACTGGGACAATGCACATGGTATTTCGCTCTAATTTGGAAGTGAACCTCTGGAAAAGCTGAATAAATCAAACAGGTCAACTCACTTATACATTTTTTTACTTTATAAATTTTAAATTTCCCTTTTTTTCCTCTGTTATTTATTTATTTATTTTAGCTCCTCTGCCACCACCATCTCAGGTTTTAGCTTTCCGAGACACCAAGACATCTGTTGTTTTGCAGTGGAATAAGCTAAAGGATGGCCAGGAGCCACTTGGCTACTACATATACTGTCAGGAGACTGGAACAGAGGAATGGCAAACTGTAAATAATAAGCCCGTGACATGTAATGAGTAAGTCCAGCTATTATACTCCACTGGAAGAGGACTGGGTGCCAACTTGGATTCTCTGTGAACTTGGATTCTTCTGTTTATGATTGGAGTTCTATTTCAGATAAAAAAAGAACTGCCTTTACTGCACACACAGAGGCATGCACACACACAAACACCATATCCTCTTTTAGAATTAAGCATCACTCAAAGTCTCGCTTTTACATCCAAAGCCAGACTGACAGCAAAGGCTGCACGTATCTTCATAGACTGGATCTGCAGAAGGCAGAAAAATTGTGGCCCCAGCAGAACCATATGCCATATTCTGGCTTGTTTTCCAGAAGAGTAAGTCAGTGTCTCACAAAGACTTTGGAAAACCTCTCTAGCTGTGGGCGTGACACATCAACCAGACAAAGTTCACTGAAAAGTCCTATTTATTCTACCGATACCACCAGCCAGCAGTGTGACGCTTCTCCATCTGAGCTATACCTACTGTCTGATTTGTTTGAACTGCACTGACACGGTGCACTTTAATTTGTAATGGCAAATAATGCTTCTGTAAGTAACAATGCCTTATTAAAATGTATTGCTGTCTGTTCAACAAACTGGTTGGTTACCTGTACTTTGAACAGTTACACACAAACATACTCATTTGCTCTCCTAGATTTACTGTTCCTGGGCTGCAGCCTGGAAAAGAATACGTCTTCTGTGTGAAATCTGTCAGTGAGGCAGGACTAAGCGAAAGCTCACCAGAAACAGACCCTATTGTTGTAAGGGCAGCTATTGGTAAGTAACATGCACACAAATCAAATCCCTCCAATGTACCTATCATGCATAGCTACTATTTACGTATAGTGGTAGTAATGCTGGGCAGATAGGCAAAGGAAGGCAACAGGGAATTGTTTTTCTTGTATGCTGCAGCTTCCATCATTAATTTTTCCTCTTAAGGGTGGACACAGTTACTGAGCATTTTGACTTAGCAGTATGTTACATATTCAGAATTCATTCAGAACTGGTAAAAGTGACCATTTTAAGTGCTCAGTTATCCTGCTATCTTGAAATCAGTACTATGTATTACTCCAGGATAATTACAAAATCCTACCAAGCACATCAGTCAGTATCTAACCCTCCATCTTCTCTATTTTACCAAATCCGCTGCTTCCATCTTTCCTATCAGAAAAACCATGAAGTAACATGCAAGAAACATCCATGACTTTTCCTGTGACTTCCAAATAAGAACCTGATAATTTTCAAGTACTTTTACCCTGCAAAATTTGTATTATGGGATCTTAACACAAATAGAATCAAATCTGCTATGAGCATATAGAGATTTCCTCAGCCCAGTTTATCCTGTACCTAAATCTCTTTTCCTGATGCCTAGATCCCAAATCTGCAACAAACAATACCTTGTTTTCTCTCTCCCTGTGCTGTACAGCTTGTCCATCAGCACCATATGGGTTTGTTCTTCTAAACTGTGGGAAGGCTGAAATGACCATCGGCTGGAAACACCCAAAACACAAGGGAGGAACAAAGATTCTGGGTTATTTCCTAGATCAGCACGATGCATCTGAACTAGATTGGCATGAAGTCAACATTAAGCCAATCCCCCAGCGAGTTTACACGGTATTCTTTTCAGATATAATATTGTCCTTTAAGCACAGTGGGAACTACAGCTATTAGAAGTGTTAAGCTGTTTTCTAGACTAGAATTGTCTTCCTGCCCTCACAAGACTACTACCACGCACGGCTGCACTAATAATCTATTTCACTTTGGAACCCAAAGGTCAGCAACCTTGAGGAAGGTCACCTGTATGAATTCCGTGCCTGTGCAATGAACATGGCTGGTGTTGGGGAGGTGTCTGAAGCTAGCGACCTGTTCAAATGTGAAGAATGGACAATGCCAGAACCAGGTATCTCTTATGTAAAAACAACAGCCAGAAAAAAATTGCTGGTTATAACAGTTACCCCCTCACTCTTCCGTGAATCCGAGGAGCTTCTGGAAACTATGGACCTATATAAGGGTGGCTCCTTACAGAAATGCATACCAATACTTCTAGCAAAGTTCCAAGTCAGATATGGGTTCTCATTTCTGCCTCACACAGACACAGCACCCATTTCCAGAGAACAAAGAATCTGGATCTAATACCATAATAATTTCCTTGCATATCACACCTAAGCATGAAACAAGCCGATGAGCACTTTTTTCTAGAACCTACCTCTATAGTTAATAAGCACAGAAAGCATTCCCTGTAGACCCACTATTCAGTTGTTGTCATAACTGCTCTGTTCTCCTATCTCACGCTCAACCCAAGTGCACCTGATGCATTTGTTAATGCTGCTGTTTGACAGCCTTCCCTCCTTTCAACAGGTCCTCCCTATGATGTGAGGTGCACTGAAGTCCGAGACACATCCTTGATGCTGTGCTGGGAAGCACCACTGTACACAGGAGCAGGCCTGGTCACTGGCTATTACATAGACGTGTGTGAAGAAGGGTCAGAGGAATGGAAACAAATAAATAAGCAGTTCGTAGCCACCACCCACATGAAGGTCTGTATGTGCACTTAATATCCAAGTGCTGCTCCTCATTTAGTCTTACATTAATCCCCGTCACTGTTTCCCGCAGGTTTCAGAACTGGAGACAGGGAAATGCTACATTTTCCGAGTAAGAGCACTAAACAAGGCTGGCATTGGACTTCCTTCACTCCCCTCGGATCCTGTGGTAGCTAAAACCAAACCCGGTATGAAACCAGAACTGTGAGAGCTTCTAAATACTATGGTGATTCCAGTAAAAAACTGCTTTATGAAAGACCATCTATGTATTTGAGAGCAAGAACAAACCTCAGTCAAAATAATGGCAGGCAAATCAAACTGCCCAAATTAATTTAACTGTATATGCTGAGTTTGTTTTTTTAATTATTGTTTCAGTTAGAGGCCCAGAGTCCAAGCCCCGATCTGTTTTGGTAGGGAAAGTTTTGTGGCTTGTTTTTTTATAATCATACAGGTACAAATGAAATTGAACTTGGGGTTGATGAAGAGGGATACGTTTACATGGCTTTTGAAGCTCCTGAAAAGAATGACTCCTCTGAATTTATCTGGTCAAAGGACTATGAAGGACCACCAGATTCTGACAGAGTTCAGGCTGAAGAGAGAGGAAATAAGTGAGTAGATAACACATGTTGCAAAAATTAATTGTCAACTGTTGACTAAAGAACACATTAAACAATGAGAAAAATATCAAGCCAAATGCTTCCCTCTCCTTCCAACATTCAGTTAAAATACATATACTCTACTGAACTCCAGCAAATCTCTGTTCCTGATTCTCAGCTCTCATGACCATGAAATGGGGTGTTCAGGGCAACCTTCAGGTCACAAAAGGGAAGCATCAACCATCATATTGCTAACGCTTTGCCTTGCTTCTCAGTGTTACATGTAAATGACAATGAACACAATATTTGATGTTCCAGGTGTGTCAAATATATTGCATTCTCTTATAGAAGGCATAATTTTGGAGGAAAACATAATTTTTATTATTTTTATTTTTAAGTTCTAAGCTTATACTGAAAGACCCCTCTGAAAAGGATCTGGGTATATACTCAGTGGAGGTGACAGATGTAGACGACGATATCTCTGCCAGCTGCACTTTAACAAAAGAAGGTAAAGACTAATAATTGACAACAACAAAAATCTAATGTGCCGTAATTTTCTAAAATTAGAACTTTAGAGGAAAATTTCTTGTAGAGGAATAGTAACATAATACTAGCACCATTAGAAAGATGTTTTCCATTCCTTGAAGGCTCAAGGGGAGTTTCTTTTACAGTCCCCTAAG
Source organism: Coccyzus lansbergi (assembly GCA_033558105.1). NCBI lineage: Eukaryota > Metazoa > Chordata > Aves > Cuculiformes > Coccyzidae > Coccyzus > Coccyzus lansbergi. Next base: position 106,806 of record JAUMJK010001837.1, read on the forward strand.
GAAAGATTCCATGCTCCTGGGAGGTCATCTTTCCATTACAGTTCAGATTTCACACAGAGTTATACTACGACAGCAATGTAAAATTTAACATGCTTGTTGAACTGATACAACCAACACTTTATTCAGACGTAACTACGAATGACCATCACAACCTGTCCTAGTCCTCCTCCCTATGGGATGTTTTGTACTTATTATCTCCTTCTTGACACAAATAAATGAAGTTGATGCAATGAATTTGAGTTGGCTTAGTTGTACTAACCTAAATGACTTTTTTTTTTTCTTTGTGTTTCAGATCTGGACAAGCTACTGAAACGTAGCCATGAAATCAGGAACCCACGTAAGAAGCCACGGCTACGTATACCGACCCTGAATGGAGAATCCAATTACAAACCCTGGTTCAGCCAAATTCTGTGGTTTGCCTATGAATTTCCCTGTGTGTTTCTCTTTATTTTCCAGTGATCAAGCTGATATCTGGATGGAACATTGATGTTCTGGAGAAAGGAGAAGTGCGGCTGTGGTTGGAGGTAGAAAAGCTGTCACTAAATGCGGAACTGCATTTAATCTTCAATGACAAGGAGCTTACAAGTACTCCAGTATGCTTTGTTTTGGTTTTAATTCTGATTTACTTTCCCTCTGCCAGACAGGGAGATAGAGCAAGCTTTCTCAGTTCCCATCAGATATTTTGATGTGTGGTTTTGGAAGGCACTAGGGCTTGGTTTTCCACTGTGCATGAGCAGAAAGCCAAACTGTCTGATTCTTAAGCTGTCAAGTCCTCAAATCAGTTGAGGCTGCAGCACACCAGCTGTTAAAGACAGTGTAATCTTCCTCTGTGCAGCAAAACCTTCCATGGTAACACTCAGAGAACTTCCCTTCCTTATCCAGATTTACTGTTACCCACCCCCACCTGAGAGGCTACCACTGATAACCTTGCTGCAGCAGAGGCTTCCCTTTCATAGGGGAATCTTCTGACAACAAACCTCAGTTAAGTGTAATTCACGTAGTAATACATATGCGGCAGGGCAGAGAGCTTTGCCCTGAATGAACAAACTCAACTCATTAGAATGGATACTAAAGAAATGCCATTCCTCACAATGAGACAGGATATTTGTCTTCTGCTTTACCTGGCAAAGATGCAAGCTCTCCACCCTATCTCTGTGAACTGAATGCAGATATATCTCATTTTCTCAGTCTGAGGCACTAGAAACAATACTGCATCATGTGTTACAAGAAACTTCCACCTTCCGGTGTGTTCAATAAATGTCCTAGCCTCTTCCTTGTCTCCCCATATTAAGTTAATTTTATAATATTTAAAAAGTATTTAGAATGACAGGACCAGAGGGGAGCACAATTAAGAATGAAGAAAAATATAAATCACTCACCTGTCAGTTAAATACAGTGCAGCAATGCCAAGACAACAAGAACAGACAAAACAAAGGGGCAGGACTAGGACAAAGAATTTCAGAGCTGTTATTGCAATGTCAGGGGTTTTTAAAACTATGCATAGCAAATTCATTGAGGGCTCTGTTTGCTCCAAGAACTGTCTTTTCTACTCTGGAGAACTGACGTGGTTATGCACCATTACAAAGTATCTGTTCAGCTCTGTCACAATAATAATTTCTTTGAGCAAACAATGGAGCAAGGCATAATTATGATACTTATGCTTAAGCATCTGGCAGGTTTTGGGATGCACCTATAGAAGGTGCATAATGTCAAGAGGTGGTAATTACTCTTCATTGCCCAAATATGCAATTACATGCCACAGGTGTGTAATTAAGCGCAAGATTTCTATTATACTAAAAATCATACAGATTCTGGTAAGCTGAAAATTCTGCAATATCCAACACAAAAAAATGTATTGTGTTACCTTTTAGAAGAAACTTTCTCCCAGAGAAAAGTTCTGCAGTAAGCAATTCTACAGCATCTATGTAGATAAACAAATGAGTCCCAGAATACAGCGTATGCAAGTGCTTTGACTTCATTTCTCCTGTAAGATGAGGGACGTCCATGAGGGTGCATATATCAAAGGACCATAATGTCTGAGTGTTGTGGAAGATGCTGTGCCAGAATCTGGCCTTGGAACAGTTGTACTGTGGAAAAAAATAATTTATGATATTTGCTTTGTTTTACACAGACACATAAAATAAACTTTGTCAAAGGAAAAGGCCTCATAGAACTGATAATCCAGGATTTCTGTGATGACGATAAAGGGATGTACACAGCTCAACTGCAAGATGGAAAAGCTAAAAATCAATTCACCCTAGCTCTTGTGGATGAATGTAAGTGGAAATTCAGGATCAAATATAGATTGCCACGCTCAGTGGAAAGTTTTCTATGTATTCAAGGCCCCAAAAGTATTTCCAACATTTATAATGGCACACCGGGAATGGAGAGAACAAGTTGTTTATTTCAGGGTACATTTAAAGTCCAGGAATCGTGTAAGAAATTATCTGAATTTCTCTTTAACATAAATTGAAGCTTTTGGTCTTATAAATGGGGTCCTTAATGATAAAAATGGTTTGCTAAAGCAAAATATCCAGTAACACGCTAGTTTTTTTTTTCAGATATTTTACATATTAACTTGCTATGGCAAACTGTGTCTTGGCAGCAAAGAGTACAACATATGTTATCACATGTATTCGTTTATCTTAGGACAGGGACAGCTTGAAAATTGGGTGTATTTAACAGCGAGTCAATTGCATTAAACTGATCACAATAAAGAAACCAGTGCCAATTGTACTGAAAGAAAGCTGAATGAGAAACATACAGGGTCATTACAACTGCCACTACAGAGAGACTTTTTTAATTAATTAAAAATTGAAAAGCAACAAGATATTCATTCAAATACTTCCCATAGAGTGTCCATCTCTATTCTCAGTGCCCTAAAGCTTCCAAACTTTTTGAATGGGAAGTGTCTAAAAAATGCTAAGCCCAGATGACTCCCTTTACAACCAGTGGACAACACAGGCACTTTTACAGATTGATTCAGGCATGCTAAGTCCAGGATATAAAATAAGTTTGATTAATTGTTCTCTTAAAGTGCCCATTTTAGTTTACAACAATGAAGGAAAGAGAGAGAACTAAAGTTACATGTGGCTGTCCAAAACAGAGAAATTCTACACTCTCTGCCTTCCTGTGTGTTTCTTAAATATTTTAAGTTCAGGGTTTCTAACCACATTTTTGTATGGCCAAAGCTCCTATTTAATTTCCTAAATACCTAGTAGTCTTTCCTTTTAATAAACTCTTGTTTTAATAAAAATAAATGTTTGGTTCTGAGCAACCAGCAAAATGACATAATGATGCCACTGATCTGCTCAGGGGGACCGTAGGTTATTTGGGCACCAGAGACGTCTTATAAACAACTGTCACAACCCTAGTGACAATAACTTTTATGTTATTCAGAAACTTCTTAAGTGTTACACTGAGAAATACCAAGTGGTTGTTGACTTTGATCATTGGTGTTCTCATAGATTTTGCTAAAGTTGCAGAAGAGGCGGACGCAAAACGGAGAGGATGGAAGAAAATGCAGGGTGAGAAAAGCTGAAGGTTAATGACTTGCTAAGAGGATGGCAAAACTTGTGCGAAGCCGTTTCACTGAGTGCTCTAAATCCTTTTCTCTATAATATTTTTCAAGTGTGTTATTTAAGTTGATGAATACACTCAGATAAGATTCCGTACTTTGAGACAGTCTGCCCCACTATTAAGAATCAAAATACTCTATTACAAATATTCACTTAATAACAAATGTGACACCTCACTAAACTATAGGCCTGGACTCCTGTCCTCAGAGACACTGAGGGTAAGATGAAAATGTTTATGAAGTAATGTGTCCCCCGGTTTACCCTCCCAGAACCAGAAGGAAAATCAGAAAGCTTGTGGCTTTTCTATGTTATTGCAATTCACCTGGGAAATCTCCATTGACTCCTACACTGATTTGATGCAAAGTAGAGTCACAAAGGACTGGTTAGGCAACCCCATTAGCTACGTTTTGTGATGGGATCCCTCAACAAGGACACGCTACCTAAGGACATTGCACAGCCAGCAATAATTACATGCTCTAAACCGCGGCGCTTACCGCATGCAAAACAGCACCGTGAAGCATTCCTTGCAAACCTGAGTGCTGGGATTGCCTACTAGATGGAGCTGTTGCTCTAGAAAACTCTCCAGAGCTGTGGAAATACATTACAAAAGATGTATTTTTTTTTTACAGGTCCACATTTTATAGAGAATTTGAAATGGAAAGTTACTGAGAACTGTGAAGTACTCCTTACCTGCAAGGTACATACAGCTCGGTTATGCAAATGCAGTCTGAATTCCTTTTTAGATGGGTAGATGAACAGTACTCATCCAAATGCTGATTTGCAGACCACTGAAAGTTAAGAGATAGTATGTCTTGGACAAAAATTTAAATAAAGAAGTTTCTAAGATTCTGCAGCTATGTTCTAATGCCAGTAATGTTCCATACTAGAAGTTATTCAGAAATAAAATGTCTTTGGGACCCTGACTTCCAAACGTTGACTTCCAACAGGCAACAAACCTGAGAAAGGACACCAGCTTCCAATGGTTCTTCAATAAGAAAGTACAAGCAGGCGGTGCATTCGAGCCACAGACTGGGATAGGAACTCTTCGTATTAAAAAGGTGAAAAATATAAAGCAACTCACAGACTTGGGTGATTGCATGAAACACAAAAAAAACCCCCCACAGATGAGTTTTAGTGCAATCCCTGCTCTCGGCTAATTTGAATATTGTTGGGGTTTGATTTTTCACTTTAATTTCAAACAGCTGAATCACCTGTAGAAAACAAGTAGATAAATGTATATGAACAGGAATCGCTGCTCACACAGGTCTGAGGACCAGCAGGAACACTGCAGGCTGGAAGTTAACAGCATTGGCAAAGCAAAACAAGGAAAATTTATCAAGCAAAGGGCATTAGCCATCACTGAGTCCCAGATATACCTGCACCTTACACCACTGAGGGCACAAACAGTGGTACAGAGCGACTAGAGACAAAAGCTGAGACATCAACTCTCAGTAACTGACCTTATATCAATTCAGAATGAACCAGAGCCCATTCTAACCTTTTCAAAGAGGCTCTGGGGAGAACTGCCTTTTTTTGTCCTCATTTCTGATCAAAACAGTCAAATTCACTGGGAGGGAAGAGAAAATCTCAGCTTTTCCCCTCTTTTCCAAGTCCTGCCTTATTTCACTGACATGTGAAATTTCAGGGGGAGGGGGGAGATTTGGTTTAGGGATTTGGTTTGTATTTTTTTAATAAATATTTCATATGTATGTACATGTGTATTTGCTAGATAACCAAAGCAGATGAGGGCCAATACAAAGCACTTGTTGCAGATGATCGAGGAGAGGACTACACCAAACTTGATCTTGCAAAAGGAGGTAAAAGAATCTTCCACCAGACAGTAATACACATTCACATCTCCGCCTCAGATTAATTTTGGATTTAAAAACAATTCCATAACTTTCTGCTACATTATTAATTACCACTGCACTCACATGCTCTTACAGGGATTACACTTGCATTAAAAGTTAGTGGTCAAATGTGGTGTTTCTTGATCCACAGCGACACATAAATATATATATGAGGTCTGACACAAAAAGAAATGAGACTGTGTCATTTACATATATAGTAATTTGTCAAGTTATGACTGCATTATAAATTCTATCAAGAACCACATTTAAAAGCTCAGCAATGTTTCAGTCCCTTCAACTCAGCATCAATCAGATCAGCCCAAATTTATAGAAACTTAAGTCTTTATGTCTTTGCAGCCTTTGAAGATCTTCTCAAGGAGCTGTGCAGGATCAGTGGTATGTAATTTTCTCATGAGTAATAATGGAAGGGGAGAAAGGTGGGGTGCCACTGCTCAGCAGCTGTCCCCAGGTTTGGATCACATACACCACCACACTTTACTATTTATTTAGTGCTAAAAGCACCTTCAGACTCTCAAGGAGGATGGTCACTAAATAAACCCAGGGATATAAAACCCTCTGCACGTACAAATTAATTCTGTGAGCTTTATGTGCCAGCAGCCTGCTCCTTGTCAAATCACTTGCCATGTGAATTTGGCCAAGTTGCACTATTTCTGCCTATGAGATACGTATTCCAGACCCAAGTTTCTGGAAAAGACGCTGACATTTTCCTGCCAGCTGCTAAAAGACCTGGGGTCTTCAGGAGGCAGAATATCATCCTGCTTTCAGCTAGCCATGTTCTCCAGAGAGAAATGTTAATAGGCTGCTTGGGATTTCGTTTGTGTAACATATCAAATTGCCCACTTTTGAATGTCCTCCTCAATGTCAGTCTTTCAATTACACCATTAGCTCTTTCTGCTACACCTCTGAAAATTCACCCTACTGAAGAAGGCATCAAAATCTACACAGATGTGAAGTATTACACTGACTACATGAAAGCAACCTGGTATCACAAGTAAGTCCCAAAAAGATATTTGCGAGGCTTCTGGAGTCACATGTAACATGTTATCATCAAAATTAAACACACTGGGATTGAACCCACAGCTTTTTAACACAATGGCAAATTTGTCCAAATAAGGACTGAAAAATACAATTCAATCTGCATCCTGAAGCATGTCTGGGAATTCCAAAGTAAGCAGTCATGCTATTCTTATTGTTGCATTGCAGCAATAATTAAGAGTTACCAACTTTATTACAATAATAATAATGTGCTTAAGGTACTGCTCCGTTACTGCCACCTTTGTTATAGACAGGAAAGAAGTACAGGTTTGGGGTTTTTTTCCCAAATTCTTTATTTCCACTACTTTGTACTTCCTAAAACACTGTTTCCCCACTCTGAATAACAAATACTCCCAAACATCACAAAATTATTTCCAAACACTAGCTTATTTAGCCTCATGTCTTGAAAACATTAAAAAATGCTATTTTATTAGACGCCACCTGCACAGGTGGGTTGATAAGTGGGCTGATTTTCAATATTGTTAAAGGGCTGAATGCTTACAAATACTCAACATGAAAATCCTATTTAAGCTCGTTTATAAGTAGGAACTAAGAGGTCTTTTGTAGAGTTTGTAGAGTCTTGGCAAACTGCCTAAAAGTACTAGATGCCCCATGAGACTTTCTTAAGTGACCAAGTACATAATTCCCCATGAAATTAACAGTGAGGTCCTGACTCCCACTCTCTTATTCTAACCAGCATTGGCCTAAAAAGTTATCACTCCAATACATACAGCTCTACACAATACTGTTGCAATGATATTGTTTATTCAATAAACAATAGCAGGGTAGGGAGGCTCTGCAAAGGGACCTAAACAGGCTGGACCACTGGGCAGTGTCCAATGGTATGAGGTTTAACACGGCCAAATGTCAGGTCCTGCACTTGGGGCACAACAACCCTATGCAGAGCAACAGACTGGGAGAAGCCCGGCTGGAAAACTGCAAGGAGGAGAGGGACCTGGGGGTGTTGGTCGACAGCCGACTGAACATGAGCCAGCAGCGTGCCCAGGTGGCCAAGAAGGCCAATGGCATCCTGGCTTGGATCAGAAATGGTGTGACCAGCAGGGCCAGGGAGGTGATTCTCCCTCTAGACTCAGCACTGGTGAGGCCGCTCCTTGAATCCTGTGTTCAGTTGTGGGCCCCTCACCACAGGAAAGATGTTGAGGCTCTGGAGCAAGTCCAGAGAAGAGCAACGAAACTGGTGAAGGGGTTGGAGAACAGGCCCTATGAGGAATGGCTGAGAGAGCTGGGGTTGTTTAGCCTGGAGAAGAGGAGGCTGAGAGGAGACCTCATTACTCTCTACAACTACCTGAAAGGAGGTTGTAGAGAGGAGGGAGCTGGGCTCTTCTCCCAAGGGACAGGACAAGAGGGAATGGCCTCAAGCTCCGCCAGGGGAGATTTAGGCTGGAGATTAGGAGGAAGTTTTTCACACATAGGGTCATTGGGCATTGGAATAGGCTGCCCAGGGAGGTGGTTGATTCACCTTCCCTGGAGGTGTTTAAGGCACAGGTGGATGAGGTCTTGAGGGACTTGGTTTAGTGTTAGATAGGAATGGTTGGACTAGAAAATCTGATGGGTCCCCTCCAACCTGGTTGTTCTATGATTCTATGATTTAGGGAGAAACAACTGGAAAGCCGTGACAGACTGAAAGCTGGGAGCACAATGAATCAGATCTGGCTTCACATACTGAACCCCACAGACGCAGATAGGGGAAAATACACCCTGATGTTATTTGATGGGAACACCTCTCACAGACTGTCAACTGACTTGTCTGGACAAGGTAATCTGAGTCGAACATTGCTGCCATGGTAATGAGATACACCTGAGCTGCTTTCCAAGATTCCTTCAAACCAAAGGCAGTCATTCCCGTCTTCTTTATCTGAGCCAGAGCTACAGTTCCATGACAACACACTGGGAAACTGGGTTAAGGAGGACAGTGAAGTGCCCATAGAAGTCAGAGGAAACAAGGGGAGGGAAGTGCACAGTAGCAAAGCCTGCTGCCATAGTGTAAGGTGCTCCCTGGGAAAGGATGCGTGGGAGGGCAACTGCTCCTAGGATGTGTCAGATTCCTCCATAGGCCACCAGAGCTTACAGGCATTGTGGAAAAAAAGAATGTGGCTTCATGTTTACAAAGGCTTTTCCAAACTGTTCAAAATTGGAGGGTTTTTTCATCTTCTTCAATTCTCTTTGGAAAAGGAGTACTAGATCCTCCTTATTTCACTAGTATTTAAATAGCTTCATACCTCTGTAAGGCAGATATAGATACTGTCTAGATGACAGTCACACATATCCGTGCATACAAATACCTGTAATTCCAACATTGATGCATTATGTTCAGTCTACCAAGTTAAATGAAATAAACAGTAACTTTCTCTAAAACATATTCATTCCTTGCAGCCTTTGAAGATGCCCTGGCTGAGCACAGAAGGCTAAAGTAAGTTGCTGCCTACATATTTTCACAGCTAAAACTATTTTGAGTGTCACATCCTGGACTGAGAATACAATACCTAATAAATAAAATCACTATAATTTTCTTTCTCTCAGGGAAGCAGCAGTAGCAGAAAAGTGTAAGTAAATTAATTTCCCTCCCTCTATGGAACAAAGGCAAGTAGTACACTGATAAGTAAACCTAAAAGGTTATATTTGTTCATTCCTAGGTCGTGCCAGAGTTGTTCAAGGTCTGCCAGATGTTGCCACCATCATGGAGGATAAGGTAACATTGAGTAACTGTTCGTATAATTAGCGCTTGCACGGACACAGAAGAATAACTGATGGGGGGGAAATTGCTTGTTTTCCTCTCCTCAGTTCCCAGAAGCTTTTCCGAGCTACTGCAATGGCCAAAGCACAGTTCCATTAGCCCCCCCACTGCTGTGCATCCAGACACACATGTGCTTCTGTACATGTAGGTGCTCTTTGTGGCACAAAACCTTTCTCCCAGGTTACAGACATTACTGCATCCTAGATCTGTTTCACAGCCAGATCCTGTCTGCTGTCTTCCCATTTCAAAGGATTAAACTAAGGCCTTTAGGTACCAGACCTGATTTTCTCATCATGTAAACTTGCTGCTTACATTTCCAAGTCACATTCCCCTTTACTGGTACACAGGCAGATAAAATCCTGTCAGGTAATTGCAAATTCACTACCTGCCTATTTAACTATCGCTTCACAGTGTATGAAAGCTGTAAGAAGACAGCAGCACAAATATGAGTCAAGCTCAGTGAATTCAGTCAGGTTACATCTGATTATATTGGAGGATATCAGGGAAAGGAGGGGACAGTCATGGAATCTCATCCATTGGAAATCTCTCAGAATTGATTTTTATTTTTCTTAATTTCTCATCAACTGAATTTCCTTGCTCACTTTATCTTCATAATCTATTTCTACTATCTGTTTTACAACAGACCCTGTGTTTAACCTGCTGTGTATCTGGAGATCCTTACCCCGAAATCACCTGGTTCAAAAATGAGAAGGTTATAGTCTTTAAAGACCGTTACAAAATGGATGTGAAGGGGACAGTTGTCACAATTACCATAGAGAAAGTCTGCAATGAAGACACTGGAAAATATAGCATCCACGTCAAGAACAAGTACGGTTCTGAAATCGGGCAGGTTACCATCAGTGTCTATAAGCATGGAGAGGTACCAGTAGGAATGGATGAAGAGTAAATCCCAGATGGGATTATACTAAAAAAGCCTAAATGAATAATTTAAATTTTCACATTTAAAATTAATTTAACTCCTCTGGATGTCTTTCAGCATCTCTGCCCTAGAGTTCAGGCTCATGGCTCTGGTTTTATGTTAGTAATATTTAAGTATTTACGGTAGTTGTTAGGAAACAATTCTCATGCATGTGTGTGCGTGCACGCACCTGGCATGCTCACCTTACAGAGAAACCTTCTCCTAGAAAATCCCTGTGAGAAATACCAGAGGATTCACAAACGAGAACCAGGCTTTTGGTGGAGTTTTTCTGAATCAAATCACTACGTGTTACTGATTATTTTGTGGCTGACAAATGCTCGTGTGTGCATATTAAACATTTACGCTTGGTGATGGCTCAGACTGTTGTTAAGTACATTTTCCCTGAAATCAGTTGGCTTGTGCGTGGAAAGTTAGGAATTTTCAAAGTATGTGCTGAATTAAAGCCCTTTACAAACCTAAGCCACATGGCAAGAAAACAAGGCAATGATGTTTTCAAAGCCTGGTTCTTTACAGAGGAACACATTCAGCTTCTAAACACACTGACATGCAGTAATAAATTTACACATAAGGACTGAGTGGACAGCTACCAAGACAGACTTAGCTCCTTCCATCCTACTGAGCACCTAAGTTCTTTAGAATTAGAATAGATTTTTAGGTTTATTAGTTATGTTGGATTATTCCAGATGTAAAAAGAAGTGTGGCGTTATCATATGCAAATGTAATTACAAAACTGGCTCTTTGTGTGTGTGAATTTTCTGTAAAATTACTTACCAAACAAAAACAGTTGTGAATTTGCAAGAAGTTTAGCGTTGGTTTTATATTTAAATAGAAGAACCACTGACCAGTATGGAGTAATAATAGTAATAAACGCTAACTTATAAAGGTCACCTACCTCTGGGGTACAGACTCTATTTGAATTAAGCAATCTAATTGCAAGACACAATGAATGTCTTCCAAAATCAACAGCCATGCGTGCACAGACAGCAAGGAATCTCACTCAAAAGCTTTAACCAGTGAGGAATGCTTCGTGCACTTCATGAGAAGAAAAATAATCACCTCCCATTTACTTCTTTAATTTCAGTTTCCAAGCAATGTTCTGCGTTTTATTTTACCTTTAATGTGCGATGTACACATCCATGAGTAAAAAAATAATAATGAAGTGAATTTAATACAGCTTTAGATGCACATGACTGACATCTACTGGATAAAGTCATAACTGATTGCCCCACTCCAACACGCTTTTTCCTGTCCTCAACCAATATGAGGACCACAATTTTGGAAGAAACAGCTGTGGATTCTATTTACACCAGTCCAAGCTTCCACAGTAGAAAATATAGTTCAGAATATAATTCGGAAGTTCCTGCTGTAAGAGAGCAATTACCTCACATCTATTGTAAATTATGCCATTTATCTAAAGAATTCTCCCCAAAACACAGAAATTGTATTAAACGGAAGTTGTGAACAAAGAGAAAACAAACTAAACCGTGCAACTCTTTACATCAGTTATGAATAATTAACCAAGCACAGTAATCCACAACAAACCTAACATCCCAAAGCAGCTGGTCAAGGTAAGTCTTCTACAAAGCAGAATGAACTAGAGGTTATGATCATTAAAGACAAATACATGATTAATAATTGCTACTTCACAGTTAACAGTTAGCCAATCATCTCACAACTTGGGCTGGCCTTTCCCCTTCCATAAATAGCATCTGGATGGCCACAGACAACTCCCACTTTCCTGCTAGCATCACCACTCTAAACTACATTATAATATCTATAATGGCATTCAACGGAACCTGGCAGGTCTATGCTCAAGAGAACTATGAAGAGTTTCTGAAAGCTCTTGGTAAGTGCCCAGTTACTTCCGAAAAGCCCTGCTCAGACTGCAGCATGCCCTTTGCATGACATCTTTTATTACCGTATTTCTATATTTCTTTTCTTTTGTTTGTATGACAAACTACTCCCCGTTAGTCAAGTCTGTTTTGTCTAATTTAGAAATGACGTAGACAGATTATAGATAACCCCCAAATCCCTATCTTAACACGAGTTCCTCATGAAAAAGGAGGTATATCAGAAGCCAATTTGTTTGATTAACACACAACTTTATAAATACATTTAACTAGAAATAAGTTGCCAATAACATGCACAGATTTCCAAGGTGATATTAGCAGTGCAGGCACATTGCACAACATTAGCAATTAATGTTATACCTGTTTGTAGTCTGCAAGGAATGAAATTAGCGTGGGCCTACATTGATAAAAATGCACTTACTCTCCTGACAATCTCAGAAAAAAAATCCACATTGGGGTTTTTAAACAAATATAAGAGATGTTCAGTAGAATAAAGCTCAGCTACAGTTGAAAAGCCTAGTCCTACATTTTGATGCCTGAATCAATCCCGCTACTGCTAAAGATGACGCTCTCAAATCCTGCTAGAGACCCATGGGTTTTCTCATGAAGAAATGTCATCACATGGCAAGCCTTACTGAAAGAAACAATACATATTCTGACTCAAGATTAACAAATATAGTATCAAAATCCACACCGACTAGATGGAATGGAACAATACACCCACAGAGGAATGAGGAATCCAAAACAGGATTTGTCTTTTAACTTGGACATCAGTTTCTATTACTGGTTTGTATCTTTTTCACCTTTATCAGATGAAATAATTCGCTATTTCATATAAACATGCTACTTTAGAACAGAAAAAGTCCTTTCTTGTCTTTTTACAGCATTGCCAGATGACCTTATCAAAGTCGCCAAGGATATTAAGCCTATTATTGAGATAAAACAAAAAGGAGATGACTTTACTGTGACATCAAAAACACCTAAGCAATCTGTAACAAACTCATTTACGCTTGGAAAAGAGGCTGAAATTACTACCATGGATGGCAGAAAGCTAAAGGTAATATATTTCTGGAACACACGTATCTCTTTGTTCATCCTTACACATCAGTTTCTGTATATGAGTGGCACTTGTTTGCACTATCTCCATTAGCATACGTCTCCATCATTTCAACAGTAAGAAGCCTTTCTTCTAAAATTCTTGTTAAAACACTGTGGGTTCCAGTTTAAATCAGCAGATATACTTTTGAGGCATCAGTATAATTTATTTCCTATTTATGCAGTCCCCTACTTATAATTCAAATTGAATTTAAAACTCTAAAAATTTCTATAACTCTTTAATCTGCCTCAACAGTGCACTGTGAACATGGTAAATGGGAAGCTTGTGTGCAAAGCAGAAAAATTCTCTCATGAGCAAGAAATCAAAGGAAGTGAAATGGTGGAGGTAAGTGTTAGAAAAACAACACGGTATGAAAAATGCTGAAGGAAAAAGTGTTCTGATTAGCTCTCAGGGTTGGCTTAAGACCTAAAACAGATCCTGGTTCCCAAATTACTACATTACTTGTAGAATTCCTTACAAGTGGTTAAATCTGCAGACACAAAATTTTCATTTTTTAAAACAACCAACAGCCACTGGAAAATACCAACAGTATCCTCTATGATTCCTCTTTCTTATTAAATCAAATTGTCCTAGATGGCTTTCCTTTGAACACTGCTCAGTTATTTAATGCATCCTGCTTAACAAATCTTTTCATTGCTGCTCTGGGGTCAATTCCAGTGTGAATGGCTTTACCTGCCGAGTACAGTGCAGCAAGACTCCTCATAAATCCCTCTAGAATACTATAACAGTGTTTCCACCCCCAGCACTGGCTCTGAAAAGAAAGTAAAGGCTGAGTCAAGCCTGGAAATGTACAATGCACTTGTTCCACGTAAAGTTCTCCTAAGTTATTTCTTTAGCTATAAATTGTTTGGTATGGACAAAGAGTTAGGCTCATTAGGCTTCCAAGAAGTGTCCACTTGGGTAAAGACTACTACAAGGATGACAGCTAGCAACGTTCAAATTATACATGTCAGATACAGAATTTCTAAAGATAATTTTGAGTATCTCAAACTATTTGTTGAACATTAAGTAAGTAAAGCTCCACACAAAAGAACCCAGGGAGCAGATCTTTCTCGCAGTATCTATGACACTTCTTAAAACAGAGTGATAAAATATAGTTGAGGATGGTATTTATATTTAGCTTTTCCATCTTCAGAACTGGTTCTGTAAAAGAAAATTATTTAGCATGAATATTACATGCACATTTATAGGCAGGCACTGTAAATGCATTTTCTCGTGGCATAAGATGGATTTATACATGAATTTCAGAAACCTCTGTTCACTTAGCTATAAATAGATCCCCTAAACTCTAAATGAAAAACAAGTCACACACTTTTGCTTTCTACAGACTATGACTGTTGGTGGAGCAACACTTGTCAGAAGAAGCAAGAGAATTTAAAGACAGATTACCTTCTTTGTGACATCTTTACATACCTAAAATAAAGTGCAGTTTCCACAAGGTGTGATATTTTTGCTATCTGAACAAATAGTACAGAACACAATCATGACTTCTGCTCTCCTTTCACACATGCATCACTCTCCATTCTTGTAAGACTGTGTTTCGCCAAGTATTTAAAAGCCACAAACAATTACAAAACAGTAACAGGAATGACTACTCTCAAATTGAAGCACACTAGAGTACAATTAAACAAAATTGAGGCACTACAAGAGCAAAAGGAACTAAAACTTCTAGTTTGCAATCTACTCCAAATACCTGCCTGTCACATTTTGTGAAGCTCAAGTACACGAGGCTGTTTCTGTTCACATTATATCTCAACCGAAGAATAAAATGCACAGGACCCATTCCTATACCCATTCCTCTGTTCACTGCAGATTAGGTCCAACTATAACATTAACAGTCCTGTTTTACTTATTTAAGTCACTGCACGTATGTTAGTATTGGTCTCGGGTGTAAGACTTCACTGAAAAATACTGCTGGGCTGATTATGCCACTTAAAGCCCTCACGGGGATGTTTGATTCCAATTAAGAGCACTGAGTCTACATCTTCCTTACCTAGGAGGAGCGCGGTATGTGAGAGTGGAGGTCTGTTCTGGTTAATAACACTCTGGGAAGTGTATTCTTACTCAGAGTTAAGGCACTAATCACAGGTAGCTTAACTAGTGTAACCATTAAAGTATTATTGTGCTCATTTTGCTGCAGAGATAATTGTAATGCACTTCTGCAGACTGAATTAAATTCCATGTGAATTACACATAAATAAGATAAACAGAACAGAAATCAAGACAGTGGTAAAACTCAGGGAGAAAGCTACTTTAAAGCATCCAAACTGCAGAATACAATATAAGAGCCTGAAACACTTATGTTTGGAAGTTGCTGGGTAACTGCTGCTAACTACACAATGGAACACTACTAAACAGAGACTCAAAACTGGAATACTGGTACACAGACACAGTTTAAGTCATAAATTGCAGCAGCTACATACTAAAGCTACATACTAAAGCTACATACACGCTAATCCTACAGAAATTAAACCAATGCTGAACCATTTTATCTCGGAAGCACTAAAAATTCTTAAAAAGAATACTTTGGTTACATTACAGCTGCAGTGATTTAACATTTCCAACAATCACTTCCGATCTTTTCAAACCAATGGCAACATTCATCTACCACAGGGCCACATGGCTTTAAGGGAAATACTCAGCACAGTTCCTTATGTGAAGCAGTCAAAACCTGAAAGATTTTGATCAGAGTGCAAACTCTGCCCAAAATAATCAATCATTTCTGGATTACAAACTCCTACAGGTTCAGAGAGTAGTACTGGATCCATTCTTCCACAAAATCAAGTGGTTTTGGTTTTTTTTTTTTTTGTAAAGGACTGCATGAGAGCATTTATAATCTTATTTGGATCTGGTTCAAAACTGTTCCTTTCTAATTCAAAAACCTCAAACCTCATTCTCTGGCAATTCCATAGTTTTATGTAACGTCTACAGAAATTATATTTTCTCCTTTAGCATAGCTGCTCCATGTCATGCAATACCATCATAATTTCAGTCTCTAATGTGCTTTATTGACTTCACTTTCATGTTCTTCTGAGTACTCATGTAAGCAGATCTGTGTATACATTGCAAAAAGCAGCAAACTCATCCTCCTGCTAGCATACTTAGCAAAGTCACATCAACTATAAAGTGTCTGAGACCCCTAGTTCTTTTCTGCAGAGTCCTGCACGCAGACCACTGTGTGTGTAACCACCACCATTTTCTTTTTTTCAAAGAGCAGCACATACAGTGGACACACACCTTCTGTGTCAGTGATGGAGCTTTATCCACCATTCAAAACCTGTAGAAAAGCCAGGCAATTTCAACTGTGAGACTTCCAGGATATAAACAGCAGCGTTCACCCACCAGTTTCAATTCATATTCAAACATTAAAAACAGAAGAGTGGAAACAGAGCAGTGACACAAACCAGGACTGCACCAGCCCAAACCATCTCTCCCACAGAATCATGTAATAGTTTGGAAGGGAACTTAAATCTCATCCAGTTCCAACCCCTGAGACGGGTAGGGACACATCCCACTGGTTAAGGCTGCCCAAGGCACAAATAACCTGGCCTTGAAAACCTCCAGTGATGGGGTAGCCACCACTGCTCTGGGCAACCTGGACCAGCGCCTCATCGTTCTCACAGTGAAGAAATTTCTCGCTATATCTGGTGTAAATCTGCCCCTCTCAAGTTTATACCCTTTACATCCTGTCCTATCACTATAAGCCTTTGCAAACAGTCCCTTGCCAGCTTTCCTGTAGCCCCTTTCAGTACTGGAAGGTCACTATAAATTCTCCTTGGAGCCTTCTATTCCCCCGGCTGAACAACCCAGACTCCCTCAGCCTGTCCTCTTATGGGATGTGCTCCAGCCCTCACATCATCCTTGTAGCCTCTTCTGACTTCCATGGGCGGTTTGCTGGAAACTCCTCATGCCAACACGGATGGGGACGGACACTGACCAGATCACCCACAGCTCCTCAGCCAGAGCCATCGTTTATCACAGAACCGTTTACGTCGCAAAAGACCTTTGAGATCCTCAAGCCCAGGGCCGTCAGCCCCACCACGATCCCCGTTCCGAAGCGCCGCATCCACACGGCTTTCACTCGGCTTCTGACAGCCTTTTCCGTGAAGAAAACTCTCCAACGCTCAGCCTAAACCTCCCCTGTCGCAACTCGGGCCGCGCGCTCCCGGGCCGCGCACGAGCAGCTCGGGCCGCCGCCAGCTCGCGCCACCCCCTGTTTTGGCGGGAAAACCCGTGGCGTCGCGCGCGCGCCGGGGCTCGAGGGGCGCCCTCTGCGCACGCGCACGCACTCGGCGTGCGTGGGGCGCATGCGTGGCGGTGGGAGGGGGCGGCGGCGGCGGAAGCGGAGCGCGAGTCTCGCGAGTCTCGCGAGAGGCGGCGCGCGCGCAGCCCCCAGGGTCGCCCCACCGCCTGCTCCGCAGCGCCCGCGCCGCTGCCGCTCTCGCCACCATGTCCCGCTACTTGCGCCCGCCCAACACCTCGCTCTTCGTGCGGAACGTGGCCGACGACACGCGGTGAGCGGCGCCACGCGCGCGCCTCGGCGGGCTTCGGGCCGAAGGGGCGGCGGCGCGAGGCCGGGCCTCTCCCCCCCCCCCCCACACACCTCCCCGGCGCGGGGCCGGTTCCCTAGCGGCGCGGGGCGGCGGCGCGGCAGGGCCGTAGTGCGGCGATTGCCGCGGCCTCCGGAGGCGCGCGATGGGAGCGGCGCTTTCTTCCCGCAGCGATCGCGTGGCGGTGGCGCTCGGCGGGGCCCGGGCGCGCGGCCGGCGGGGATGGCTTCGAAATGGGCTTTAAAAGCGTTGGAAAGCGCGGGTGGCGCGGCTCCCGTCTGTTCCTCAGATGCTCGTGTTGAAGCGATAGTTTTCTCCGTGTCTGTTTTGCCGTTCCTGTTGTCGCTTTTGTGTTTGTCAGCCGCGGAACGCACGTGTGAGGCAGCGCTGCTGGGGCCGCGGGGTCCAGCGCTGTGAAAGCAGGTGTGAGTTTCCAGACTTGCTGCCAGGGCAGCTTGCATTAAAGTTATTCAGCAAATAACAGTAGCGTGGGTAGCATAGAATTAATTTCTTAACTATGAGAAGGAAGAATTTGTACAGTACGAGAGTGGTGAGTCCCCATCTCTGGGGGCCAGGTTGGATGGGGCTTGGAGCCCGTGATCCAGTGGGAGGTGCCCCTGCCTATGGCAGGGGGGTTGGAACTAGATGATCCTTAAGATACCTTCCATCCCAAACTATTCTATGACTCCATGAACTAAGTACTGTATTGTGGTCTTACTTTTTAATGTGATTTTTCTCTGTGTTTTCAGCTTTTTTTTTTTTTCCTATAAGAGCAGTCAGAGGGTACTGTTGCTTCCAAACTCTTCAAAGTAATGTGGATCCTATAGGGGCTTCCACTGTAAGCCTATGATTCAGTGGGATGTTCTTATGGTTGGTTTCATTGTGAGATCTTGGTGTTGGTTGTCATAGTTCTCTTCCACTGTCACTGACTAACTGCACTGGAGATTCTTTCCCAACCAACAAGAAAGAGAAACAAATAGTGGTAATGCTTTCATAACACGTAAATATAACATTAGATCAGTCTTCCTCATAGAAGTTATTATCCTCAAATGACACAAAGATACCTGTAAAGAAGCTGATGTTTATAGTAAACTTCTCTGTTGAGGGGAGAGCAGTTATTCCAAGTACAGTGACATCTGTCAGCAGTTTTGTGCTCAGCTCTCTTAAAGCCACCACTGGAAAAGGTGTCCTGAGGGCATGAATGGTTTCCTCAGTGGCTCACAACAGTTTCATTCTGTTTGATGTGGTTGTGAGTATTGATTATTCTATGGAAATGAGTTTGTGTGACTGGTTTATTCTCATGCTGTTTATTTGGATCTTACAGTTGATGTTTACATGTTGCAAAATCATTGCCAAGATTTACTGAGGTACTTAATAGTAACTCTTGGATCCTTTTCACTCTCTGCCCATCTTTGCTAGTATGTCCTACGCTGAGCTGACCAACAGGCACCACTTCTTAGTTCACGCTCCTGTTGTAGGGCTGTGCTAAACATTGGTATCAAAATGTCAGGATCTGTTTTGAGCATCCAGAGTCCTGAATGTTTCAGAAAAGCCTGGTGTTGCTAAACACTTTTTTCCAAAAAAATGTTTTGCTGTGCATATTCTCTACCAGTTGCTCCTGCAAGGGTGGGTGGGCATGTTGATTGTAGGTTTTATTCTTGTTTTAATTTGGTGGATGTTCTGCAACACCTTAAACAGTGGAAAAAAAACATGTAAGGTATTTGTGATATTCTAGGTCTGAAGACTTGCGCCGTGAGTTTGGTCGTTATGGGCCTATAGTGGATGTATACGTTCCACTTGATTTCTACACTCGTCGTCCCAGAGGATTTGCTTACGTTCAATATCCTTTCTTCAGATGGCTGATTAGTGAGGGGTGTTGAAGTTTGAAATTCAAGTTTGTGTAAGAGGTAACAAATCTAAAAAAAGCAGTTTACTTTTGTGTTGTACCTAATGTGTCTTACTGATATTGTGGTTTTTCATTATTTGTGAAGATTAACTTCTCTCAATTGTTCTTTGCCTTTTTGCAAAATTTAAATCAAGTCCAGTAATATAAAAGCTTGCTTATGTCACTGAAATTAATACTATATAATTTAAATGCAAATCTATCGCTGACCTAAAATTGTCTAACACGTTTTTATTATCACTGGTTTGTAAGTAAATTTTTGCTTAGCAAACTGTGACTGGTATTCACTGTTAATTTAAAAAATGGAAACTGGAATTAGTTGATCAAAATCAGACTGTATAAAAAAATGAGGTGAACTCTTTCTTTAATATTGTCCCCTAATTTACTGTCCTCTGTTGTTGCCTCAGAGTTTAAAGCTGTACAGTAATGGCGACCCCAAAGAGAAAGCATGAAAGAACCTTTAGAGTAGAGTTCAACAATTGAGGCAAGTAGACAAGCCAAAGACCTCTTAAGGATCAGGCTTGAAGAGAAGGGACAGTTTGGGAAAAGAAAAAATAAAGAAAAGCTGGAAGAAGGACAAGCCATAATGGGAGACAAAGCTTCGCTTTATCCACAAAAGGGGGAAAAGGTTGTTTTTCAAAGTAAAAGATAAAGCCATCTGTCATTTTTGGCCAAGCATCTCATGACAAGTCCTTCTGACAAGCACTTAAAGAGTTAAAGGTCAAGATGAAGTTGAATGGTGGCCAAGATTAAAGGAGTCATACCTGATGTATCCTACAGAATTACAGTTTTTCTTCTGTCTGTCACGTAAGCAGTAACTTTGAATTGTTCTGGTTTGGTCCCTTGGCAAAACCTGCAATATTTCTCTTGTGAGTGCTATTGTAACTGTGGTCTTGAGTGAAAGTGCATTCATTCTTGGGTTTATCAAGATACATACCTACAAAATCATAGTGTCATTTGGTTGGAAAAGACCTTTGAGATAGAGTCCAACTGTACTTGCCCACTTCTGAACCATAGCTGAGTTTCTATATAGACAATGCTGATGATGAACTGAGTTGCATCAAGGAGAAAGGCAGCTCGTTCTTTCAGGTCCCAAAGCTGGCAGAAGGGGTGTGAACTACTGCAGTCTCCGGGATTAAAACCAGTAATGTCTCCTTGACTCAGCGGACGGTGCAGGGGTTTAGCGTGTGCTTGGATCTCAGACTTGGAAACGTGATTTAAATTTAAAATTGGTTTTGCTGAAAAAAAGGAAAGCTTTATCCCTGTCCCAAAATTATTTGACACGTGTTAATTTTCACTGCTGGTGTGTCTAACATCATTTAAGATCTAGGGTTTAATTTTAGTCTATGTAGTGGAGACGACTGAATGACCATTAACAAATGTGTTTTGGAATGTATGTCATTGGTTTTTTTCCTTGCAAAAGTACAAGTGGGAGAAGAAAAAGTTAGAGTATCACACAGCAACTGCTTGCTGATGTATAAGTTCCTGGTCATATTATGAGATTTCAATTTTATTATGGGAGTTCTTAGATAGCTGGTGGTTAATTTAAAAAAAAAAATAAATCTAGTGTGTGTTGTAGTGTGACCAAAAGAACGTAAAAAAGACTTAAA
Organism: Coccyzus lansbergi; assembly: GCA_033558105.1. Classification (NCBI taxonomy): domain Eukaryota; kingdom Metazoa; phylum Chordata; class Aves; order Cuculiformes; family Coccyzidae; genus Coccyzus; species Coccyzus lansbergi. The sequence goes on from JAUMJK010001837.1 coordinate 128,015, forward strand.
ACAAAAAAAACCTTGTAAAATTGGAAAAATAACCAATTTTTTAAATTATTGTTATTATTTTAAATACCAAATCTGTAAATTACTCAAATTCCCAAGAACCTTAACAGTTGCCACATTTGAAGATGTCCGTGATGCAGAAGATGCTCTCCATAATTTGGATCGGAAATGGATTTGTGGTCGGCAAATAGAAATTCAGTTTGCACAGGGGGATCGGAAGAGTAAGTACCTTGCATATATTTCATCAGGCTATTATTTTAGCATTAAAGTTGATTGCCAGGCTAAATTACGTGTGCTATTAATTGTTGTGATGTGTTCTTACTTGTTTTACTTTTTATCCAGTAACTATTAATAGACTCATTTTAATTCAAAACAGACACCTAAGTGAAATGGTCACTTACCATGATGTGATTCTTGCTGCTGGTTGAAGATTTTAGAGGGGTTTCTGTGCAACTCTGCCAAGCTTTCTTTGCAGAAACACTGTTGGAAGTTCTCCCTGTCAGAATGAGCAGCCGGTTTTTAATGTATTGCAATGTTTATGTTGTGTTGAAGCATATTAGTGATTCTGTGTTGACATTCACAAGCACATTCCAGTTTCCAGGATTGAGGTAACTTCTTCATTGTCTTGTCTTCTGAGCAGATAATTATAAAGACAACTTAAATCCTTTTGTTATTGATATACACATTCACTAAAGAGAGCTATATATACTACAGAGCAATAAAATATGCTGTTGGTAGACCTAGCGCATACTTGTTGGTCTAAAACAGGACTGTGATACTTGTGTGCAGCTTGGGAATAAAAACACCTTAAAGATCTCTCAGTTAAAGCTATCAAAGAAACAACCTAAGCGTCTAGGTTTCCCTCAAATGCACGCATTCAGCTTTTATGGCAGTTAAGGGAAATTACATGGTCTGAGGGACAAGCTTCTGCCCTGTATGTAAACATTTCTTCTAAGTTTCTGAACAAAGATTAATGAAATCTACCTTAGGGTTGTAAACAGCACTTAAAACAGAAATTGTAGCCGATTAGATAGTGTGATAGGTTTAAGATGCTTTAGTGTGTCTTTGTGTTTGAATGAGAATGGAGTTTAATACAAAGGAAAGACAGCTGTGCTACTTAGCGAAGATACAACAGACTAATAAGTTCATTATTAATTATTTTGATAATAAGTTCATTATTCTTAATTATTTTGATAACTAAGATATGGAGTGAACATGCGTTGTTCTGTTGGGGGGGCACTTTAGAATCAAACTTTCCTTTGTGTAGCCTCTATGGCTGCTTCTGTGTAATCTCCTTTAATTATTAAAGACAACTGCAGATCAGATGTAACGTGTGGTGCTGCGTGATCAAGAAAATGGATGTTCAATTCCCTGTTAGATTTCACTTTTTGTATAAATTCAGGGGTGTTAGAATGTTTCTGTCACAGGTTTGGCCTGTCACGAGTTTTCAGGTGGCCTGGGATCACCTTAGCCAGTTCTGTGTTTTGGTTTTATGCAACACGAATTCTAACTGCTTTGAAGTGTTGTTTTTCATTATTGTTGTTTCTAGATTTGTAATGCCCACAAGGCTGCATTAATTTTTGTTCAGTGGTTAAAGCAGCAAAAAGCAGGTAGCGTACAGCAATCTCTCATCTGCCCTTTTCATAAATGTGCCTGCTAGAATCATGAATTGGTCTTCCTGCTAAATACCAAATATATGGATCAGTAGTGTCACTAAAGGGAAAGTAGGGCATCTTTTTTAACTTAAAATGTTAAATATTTCTATTTATTTTACAGCACCAAACCAAATGAAAGCCAAGGAAGGGAGAAACCTATACAGTTCTTCTCGTTACGATGACTATGACAGATACAGGCGATCTAGAAGTCGGAGTTATGAGAGGAGACGGTCTAGAAGTCGTTCTTTTGATTACAGCTACAGAAGATCGTACAGTCCCAGAAAGTAAGTGTAGTGTTTGGCTTCAACTGCATGAAGTTGGTCGGAGGAGAAACCACACTATTTGTTAAAATTTAGTAATCTTTTTCTGTACTCGCTTTGTAATCACTGGTGGGAGTTACAAATTGTGCATGCTACATCAAATCAAATATTGAATGAAATTATTCTGTCCTTCATTTGAGAACAACTAAAAGCAAATGTACAGCGTGATTATTTTATTAAGCATTTGCTTACGTATGTTCAGTATTCATCACCATTTACTTTCTCTGATACACCTTTTTAGCAGCAGACCTACTGGAAGACCTCGTCGTAGCAGAAGCCATTCGGACAACGATAGGTAAAATATCTTTTACTCCTTTTAAATTGAAAACTAGATGACTGTATTCCTTTAACTATAGGTTGTAAAAGTTTCTCCTGAAAAAAAAAAACGGTAAACAATATTTTAATGTACTAGATGTCTAAGAATAGTGTTTTTACATTCAAATCTCCTCTCTCCCCTTTATTCTGATAGGTTCAAACACCGCAATCGATCTTTTTCAAGATCTAAGTCCAATTCAAGATCACGATCCAAGTCACAGCCCAAGAAAGAAATGAAGGCTAAATCACGGTCTAGGTCTGCATCTCACACCAAATCTAGAGGCACCTCTAAAACAGATCCTAAAACACATTATAAGTCCAGCTCAAGATATGAAAAGGAGTCGAGAAAAAAAGAACCAGCTAGATCCAAATCACAGTCAAGATCACATTCTAGATCTAGGTCAAAATCCAGATCAAGGTCATGGACTAGTCCCAAGTCCAGTGGCCACTAACAGTGTATCCATGTTGGGTTTAGGCATGTAAGATTCATTTACACACAATTCAGTTTACTTAAATTATCAGGAATATGATGTTGCAGCAGTGCTAAAAAAATACTTTGTCAGATTTCCCTGTAGCAAACAATGGTTAAAATTAAAACAATGTTGAGAAGCCACTGAGAGCAAGTAAGAGAGGGAGAGAGAGAGAGAGAGAGAGAACATCCAGTTGGTTAAATGTCATGGGCAGCTCTGATCTGGTTGTGGTGTCTCTATGTATATTTTTGTAAAGATTTGCATTTTTAATGCTTAGATATCAGTGATTACTTGATTTATCATAACTTGCAACATTGTCCTATTAAAAACATCACACCCATAGAGAGCGTGGTACCAGTTTGTGCTGAACAGTTAAACCAGCTGTTTAACGTGTTCTTTAATGCTAAACTTTGTGATACAGCAGAGAACTGGACAGATGTAGTGCAGTCCTGACTGCTGTGAAATGCAGACCGGCGGTTTTGTGTTTCCCTTATTCCAAGGCAGGCTTTGTGTTCTCTGTGCCCACTGACACAAGTAGGTTGGCAAATGGAGCTCTGTGGAGAGAGCGTGTTGAGATTTCCTTTTACCTTGCCATCTGGCAAGATGGTACTAATGTTACTTGTACAACATGGGGAGAGAGTTGGTCTTTGAAACTCACTCAGAGATTGTGTAGTTGTGACTTGTCAGAGTAGAGGTGTCACTGCTTTTACCTGGCTGCTCGTTCTGAATATGTGAAGGAAAAACAACTCGAAATGGAAAATTAAATTCAAATTTCAGCAAGTGGCAGAGCAACTGAATATTAGGTTGTGTGTACGTTTTATGCAGTTTTTGTATCCTAAATTTTAGTGAGCAGTTAACCATAAAATTGCTTAGTTTTCCTGCTGTTAGATACAAGTAGATTGTTTCAAGTTGTGTGTGTACAGTATATAAGAACTAAACTTTTATGCCAATTACTCCTGTGGTTGGTTGGTGTATTCATAGGTATAAAACCGTAGACGTCTCTCTTCCTGAGTAACAAAGGCTTGCTTTTACATGTCAAAAAGTATTGGTCAAGCAAGTCTGAATCACTTCTTCCTCAGAATGGATAGTGGTTTGGTTACTAGATTTCATTTTACTTAAGAACAAATGTTTGAAGTTGGATATGAGCAAGAGCTGCATCTCTAGCTATTTAGTTTATTACTAATTCAGTATATTTAGTAAATCAAATGTGAAGAATAACCAGTGTGTAATCTTACCAGTATTTCTCTAGAAGGCAAGATACTTTGTTATGAAAATGGCTTCTGGCATTTTTCTATTTCCCTTCCAAAGCCAGCATCAAACACCCAGTGTTCCTCACTGTCCTATGTAGTAGCATACAGAGACATTGATTTCAAAAATTCCTTTTTAGAGAAATGTTCTAGGTTTTGGCTTTAGTGTTTTCAGCAGGACCTTTGATGAAATGCAGATGGCTTTTAAATATTGACAGCAGAACGTGCTTAGGGGGTTGATCCTAGAATCTTTGTACATTTGATAGCATTTCTAACTTTTTCTTTACTGTTTGCAGTTAATGTTCATGTTCTGCTATGCAATCATTTATATGCACGTTCCTTTAATTTTGTAGACTTTCCTGGATGTATAGTTTAAAAACAGCAAAAAGTCTATTTAAAACTGTAGCAGTAGTGTGCAGCTCTAGCAGAGGAAAGTTGTGGGATTAAACTTTGTATTTCCTTTCTTATAGAGCTTCTAAAAAGGTATTTTTATATGTTCTTTTTAACAAATATTGTGTACTACCTTTAAAACATCAATGTTTTGATCAAAATAACTAAAGACCCAGCTTATTTTCTGCTTGCTGTAAATTTAGCAAACATGCTGTAATAAAAAAATGAAGGAAATACTGATCCACTGGAATTATTGTAGTTTTAGAATTGAACTCCAGAGCATGGTTAGGAGTAGAGCTATGCACCCCTTGTGGAGTAAAGTCCTTAGTGTGATATTTCAGTCGAATTTATTATTTAATGTCCAAACAAATGTCATTTCACATTCTAAAAGGGATACTGGACAAAAGCAGCATGACAAGCATATCTTTTAGTCTAATCTGTTGACATTTCTTTTCCATTAATTTTCATTATTGCTGGATGGAGTTCCTTTATGGTCATAATTCAGTTATTATTATCAAGTCTATCGGCTGCTTAAAAATACAGCAGTTGAAGATTCATATAGAAACAAATTTCTAGTATCACCTTATCAATTTATATTTGCCATATCAAAAATTGTGTCAGCAGGGGGGGTCTCTAGGAAGCGGTAAAACTGATGGTGTTTGGGATTTGAGCATGGTATTTACCACTGAACAAAAACAGCTTTGAAAAGCACTTAATTGCTTTGACAACCCCGCTCTTAGCTATTGTAAGCTGAGCTGATGTAAAAACAGCAGAAACCCCACTCAGCATGCTTAAAGAAGAGTCGTACAGAGCAAGTCCTGTTGAGGGGCAGTCCTGGCTGTGTGGTGGAAAGGGGCTTGCTGTAATCAATGCTCTGGCCAGTCCAGCCAGAGTCACAGCTGGGACGGGGTGGGGAGGGAACATCCATGTGTCCAGGTTGCGGTTCCAATGTGAGACTGCAGGGTAGCAGGGGCCACACCTGAGCTATTGTGTCCGCATGTTCTTGTGTTGTGTGCCTCGACATTGATGTATAGCACAGTTTAAAGTGTTCTTTTTGTTTTGAAAATCCAGTTCATTGCAAGTGTGATGCAGTATCTGCCAGTTCTGATGGTTCTTTCTTTCTCTCCCAGAGGTAGGACTAAACTTTGACTTGACTTGTGTATATGAACAAGCCAGAAAAGCCGAACACAAACCCACGATGTTTCAAGAGTGCATGAATAAAGATGTTGTCCTAGTTCTTGCTCCCATGGAAAAATTGTGAAGAAGCTGTTCTGTGGGCCTTTCAGTTGGGGACGAGTTAGCAGGATGTGGCAAAAGGGCAGGGAATGTTGACGCATTGGTGCAAGTCCAGAATGCGAGTCCAGCCGCAGCCCATCTAGATAACATCTTGCTTGGTGCAGGGGTCCCAGTCTGCTCTAAAACAGCAGGGGCCTATTGTGTGCACACTGCCTGCAGGGTGCGCCCAGCTGAAATGTGAGGACACACGCAGGCTACAAAAGATCGTGTGTAGGCATCTTTCTTTTGGAGTCTCAAGAACGGTGGGAATTCTGTTTTTCTGTGGTATGAATTAGTTTGTCATTCCTGCAAAACTTGTAGAATTGTAGTGTGTAAAAATTCTGCTGAAAGTAATAGCTGTGCCCCAAAATACCAGCAGCAGATTGGTTTCTCAGGAGTAACAGAAGGCTCTATTGGAACTTCTTTTTCACCCAAAGTCATTGCACCCAAGTTATAATTAAAAATCTTAAATTTAGTGGTTAAGTAGCTGAGTGTTTAAATTAGGGACTACAATAGCCTGGTCTCTAAAAGCTCAATGTGATCCTTTATGTCTTTTACAGATGTTTAAATGTACAATGGCTTTATTCAAAGTGGAAATTTTGAATTTAAATGTTATTTTGAGCTCTCTTCTTGAAAAGAGCTTTTTTCCCCCCCTTTTCTGTTCAGTCTTGGGTAACAGCTTGAACCACATTCAGAGAAAGGCAGTTGGGCTGACCCATCACAGCACTGCTGCTGAGGTTTCGGCAGGGCTGTGGCAGATTAACATTTTGAAAAGTACCAAGGGATAAATCTACACCTTTTTAGGACATAGTCACCCATTGATAATTGCTGGTTTTCATTTACCTTGTAACTTGCTGAACTCTGTAGTCCATTGCTATGGTATTTGTCTGAAGATGCTCTTACTGGCAACTATTCTAGGAAGGGGAGACTCTGTACCCTGTAGCGTGTTTGATCAAGAGATGCTAATGTTTTATTCATACACATCCTTTCTTCTTGAGTTTTGTGTTCCATCTGTGCAAATAACCCTGTGAAATGGGAATAAAATGTACAAGTTTTGACTATAACTTGAGAGCACCTTCTGACTTAATTAACGCAGCTGTAGCCTGCTGGGAGCTGAATGGCCAAACACTGACTGCCCAGGAGGATCCCTGGTGCCCTGCGGCAGAGCATGGTCACTGCCAAGCCAGTTACACCTCCTGCACCATTTGCTTTGCTCCCTGTCCTGCTTCCCTGCACAGAGCTACAGCCCTCCTGCAGGCTTGGTTTGGGTTTGAGAGCAGCTGGGTGTTCCCATACCACTGGGATGGCACGAGAGAGGGTTGTGAGAAGAAACTCAAGATGGGTAACGTGATATCCGGCTTGTTGTGGAAGGGGACAGAACACACACCTGGCTGCTTAGGTTGAGCCACACGCGTTGCCAGCTCAGGGCATGAAAGGGGGCATTTAAACAGTAATCATCATTCTGAATCAGCAGAGCTTCAATTCCTCTAGCTGCCACAATGACGTAATGCTGCATTTCCATACCATCTCGAATGAACAGGTGCTGCAGGAGGTGGGAAGTTGAGTTTATCTGAATCCACGTTGTCTCTAGTCAGTACATACACACTGGCCCCTGCAGTCTGCCACCATGCTCCCTCACAGGGGAGAGCCGTGGGCAGTGACATCTCTAAGCACAGCCTACAAGTTCCATCTGATTTGAAGCAGTAGATCCATAAATGTTCAACCAACTGCCCGTGCATCTTGAGTGCACAGCGAGTGCTCAGAACATCTCATAATCTGCAAACACCTCTCTCGTTCAAGCCTTTCTTCGGTGATCACTGCATTGAAGAGATAACCCTGGATTCTGCTCCAGAATCTGACCAGTTGCACCCCAGCAGCTGGCCCAGCCCCATACTGAGAGCCATTGTATTTTAGCAAATATTGGGGCAGCACGGACTGATTTCAGATATGGCATCAGCAACAATGCTGAAATGTCACCACACCCCCCAGACTTGGCCATCTGCATTTGTGAAAAATCCACTGGGATTTGTTTGAAATCCTTCACGTCCCCTCTCCTGCACATCTAGAACAGTGGCATCTGCCACCAGGACAGATTTCTTTAAGTGGTTTTTGGGGGGTTTTTGTTTAGCTTTTTATCAAAAAAAAAATCTAAATAAGCCTCCTTAACAACAATCTCGTAACCAAATGAAATGCACATTCACTGTCTGAAGTGCAAGGGCACAGCCACAAATCTATTTTTTATTTTTTTAAACCCAGCCATGTACTCAGCATGGGCACTTACACTCAGCAGTTTTGTAATAAAAATATGTCAGTGTGGGAAAGTCCAGCAGGAATTTACATATGCTACAAAGTTTTACATTTTTTAACATGGCTCTGTCTTCCCAACAGCACTTCAACCCCCACCCCAAGCCACCATTACCACAGGAGCACAGATTTCAGAGTGCCCGAAGAGACTGCACTATCAGCACAATTCTAAAATCAGATACAAAAATGTTCCAAAGCTCAGCAGGAATACACGGGATTTTGGTTGGTTTTAGCAGTTGACAATGTGGTGCCATCTGCTGGCACAGGCAGACGTGCCCAGATCCCAGTGAGAACAGCTGGAGCCTGGGAAGAGTCAGACCCAGAGCTGTCTCTGATGGGCTCTTCTGTCCACTCAACACCTACCAAAACTTGATCTCCATTTTAGTCTCGCTCTTCAAACACTCCTCCACCATCTCCAGCACCACATCAGGCTCCCAGATGTGAAGAGAGAATCCTCTCTGCTGCACCCACAGCTGAAGCGTAGCCTCCCTGCCCAGCATGTCTACCCTGTGCAGTTTTGATTGACCAGCAACCATGCACACTGGGCAGTGCAGCAGTGCCAAGCCAAAGCTTTCAGTGCAGCATTTTCCAGTTAACACTGCATTAAATTAGGTAAAAGCTGGTTTTCTAAGGCCATACCAAAAAGTTGTCTCAATTCCAACTATGCAGCAGTCCCATTTACTCTTACAATAAATAAAACAGTGACTGCTCAGGATCTGATTGGCTTGATTATAGAGAAAATATGTACTCACAGTGAACACAGCTTCTGAGGTAACGCATTAGGGCAATGTAAACTTCCACGCCCTCTTCCAAGTAACTGACTACGTGCAGCAAGAACATTAGTTCTGTTCATCTGGGGTCAGGAAGAATGATTCTCTAATCTGAAACCCTCAAAATTTAAGTAACTTTAAAAACATAAAAAGTTACATCTCAAGCCTGGACTTTAAGCAATGTTTTAAGCTGAAATGTCATTATTTCTTTATCAGAGGGTTTATAAGAACCAGGTACCCAGTGGCTGGGTGGCTTAGGAAGAACACTGGGTGAGGGTGGCTCACTGAACTTTGCCCCAGCATAGTTCTGATTGGTTTGAGGTGCAAATAACAGCTTGCGATTCAATAAAGCAGGGCTCCAATTTTGATTATCAGAGAAATGAACATTGTTCTTTCCCCCTTTTTGCATGGCCTGCCATGCACCAGATGACGAGTTGCATCCATGCCCTCTTTCTTTCTTCATACAGGTCTTCACCTGTGAATTCTGGTCTTTATTTTTCTGCCGTTTTTTAAGTTGTTGATGGTTCTTGGTGGTATTTCTAGACTGGGGAACTGGAATGTTGAACCTTTCTCCACCTCCCATCTTCAAATTAAATGTCACCTGCAAGAACAGGGGGAAAGTCAGTGGAGTTACATTACTGGTATTTCTTTTAAAACCAAAAATACTTCAAAGAACATTTTGATTCCAAGTAAGGGCACTGAGATCAATCTCACCTAAAAATTAATCAACTGAAAGTAGCGGGTTTTATCCTTTACTGGACACTGCTGCAGTAACACGAAAAACCTGGCTGAGACACTCGGAACTGGATTACAATGCAGTCCATCTTCTGAGTGGAAGACCACAGACTGCAGGGGCTCAGCAGTTATACTGCTGATAGCATGATCATGTCACATGCCAGACTGTCCTTCAAGAACTGCAAACTATTCCCACAGTTTCCTCTCCCTCGTTCTGAAAGCACTGGTCCCCCATCAGCCCGCCCACTGACTACTAAAGGCCTTACTTGGAAAACATAACAGACCTTGCTCACAAAATACAGGACAAAATTTAAGGTGTTAGGATTTAATTCTCAAGACATTTAAACAAAGCTTGTTACAAGATGTGGGAGAAGCCTGCACCAATAAAGCCACCCACTCCCAAGTCTTTTTGGCAAGTCCAAGAATTACCCTGATAAACCCAAAGTGAACTGAAAATAACCCGGAATTGAGAGCAGCCATTTGTGACCAAGCTCCCAAAGACAGAGGCCAGATAACAGGACAGGGTACTCGGCACCTTCCTGCTGACTCTTCCTCACTATTCCTCTCCCACATACACCCCTTTACCTTTCAGTTGTCTTCTCAGATTCCACACTCTCCAACTCTTGCCCCCTTTCTTGCTTCCAAGCCTGAAAGAGGAGGTGCTGCCTTTCACTGGACTTCTTCCTTGTACTACAAATAGAAGTTTTCATGGGCTGATCTGCTGTCTTCAGCCAGGGAGCCAAGCCCAACATCGGACTCTCCACACACAAGCTGCAACGGAGAAGTCCCACTGCACAAACGAGAAGTCAAAATTCAGGCTAAAAAAACAATCGTTTCCATTTTGAATTTAAAAATAAGTATATCGAACGACACTGAAACAATACAGAGAATTCAAGTCAGTTGTGTCTCCTGTACAAGTAAGATGACAATATACTTAAAACTAAAAAAGGCGGCATTTATCTCGATCTACATAAACTCACCATACCTGACATTTCACAGAGAATAGTACTTTTTATCGCACTGCTTATTTCTCTAAATAAATACTTATGTTAAAAAGCAACAAACAAGAACCTTTTAATATTTTTAATGGGGGAAACATCGAGTCCAATAGGAAGAGAAACGCCTTGGAGGCGAGGTCTGGGGAAGGAGCACTCAGCGCGCCGCAGGCAGGATGCCCGAGTGCCTCCATGGCTCCTCGAGCTGCCGCCGCCAGCACAGCGGCCGCCGTTCCCCGGGCCCCCGCTCGGCCCCCCCGCCCTCCGCAGCCCCGACCCGGAGCGCAACACGGCGGCGCGGCCCTCACCGACTTCCGTCCGCACCACCGCCCACGGCGCGGACACGCACACACGGACCCTTTGGAACCGCGGCCGCCGTTGCCCGCCCGCGCGGAGCCAGTCCCGAAGATCGGCCGCGGCGACGCGATCTTGCACAAAATGGCTGCCGTTCCCCACCCTGTCTTGCCCTGCCCTCCGGCCTGCTCAGCCAATGAGCGCGCGCGGCCCTCATTTCCTCCC